>JBBPBX010003803.1:68895-80307 GCA_038048925.1 Garcialebias charrua | reverse complement strand
TTATGCTGTCTCTAACTGGTGTTTTCATCTATGTGTCCAGTGGTAACATCAGGACGATGTTTCTACATGTGGCATTTTTCTTCTCAGGCTGTGCTCTCTACATACCTTGTGGAGAGCGGCTGGGAAATGCCTGCCGTATTAAGGCAGATGTTCTCACATGCATTTTGCTGAGCATTTCAAGGGCGTGAATGAATTACGTTCCCATAGCAATTGTGTTGCACCGAGAGACCGAATGAAAGGGAACTGAAAGTTATGCACCATAACTCATGTTCCCTGAAGGAGGGAACGAGGTGCAACACATATGGCCCTTTCAATGCTGAATGCTCGGTGAAGTGCATTTATTAGAGAAAGATGGACGGGCGTCAGCCGCTTAAATATCCAGAGGGCGGCGCCTCTGGCGCGACGCTGATGCCCATGCCGTAAAGGCGTGAGTGTATTACTTCAGGTCACCACACGGAGGCGCTGATTCCCATACCAATTGTGTTGCACCTCGTTCCCTCCTTCAGGGAACATGAGTTATGGTGCATAACTTTCAGTTTTCTTTGTAACAGAGATTCTACAAAGTTTTATTTTTTATTATTATTATTATATAAACTGTAGGTGAAAGGATTTTTTAGTTCTGTCATTGTCCCAGTATTTTTAAACACATCCAGGCTGGTGAACCTCTGCTCATTTTTACATCTAAGGAGATCCAGCCTCTTTAAAATGTTATTTTCAAGCCCAGTCTGCTCACTGACCAGTCAACACTTTACCTGTTTAGTTGCAAAAGCTGTTTCTTATTCAGACCACTCACTGTTACAGCTGTTTGTTGCCCCGTTGTTCAGATGCAATGTTGTCAAAACAGGTTTGAAATTCATATCATTTTGTTTTTATTTACATTTTACACAACGTCCCAATTTTTTATTTAGAGTTTGAGTTGTACATTATTAAAATGTTGGTCTAGAGCAGGGGTCTGCAACCTTTACCATCAAAAGAGCCATTTTACGCCTTTGTTTGCTAAATTAAAAGTGATCAGAGCCGCAACATGCTACAACTGTGATTATCAACTGGTGGCCCATGGGCCACTTTAGGTTTGTTGGAGGGGCTTTTTTGGCCAGTAGGGTTGACATTATAAAGATTTTTAAAAAATCTAATAATTTAAGTTTATTACAATTCAAGACAAATGAAAATACCAGATTCTTGGGGGGTGGGGGGTCTCTTTTTTTGATTATTAATCAAACTATGTACTATGCAGACCTACAGGTATGTATTTTTTTATTGTGAAAAAAATATATAGAAATAACGCAAAAAATTAAAGTGAGTGTGTTTTACTCCTTGTACATGTTCCAGCAAAAAAAGTGACAGGAAAACGGCTAAAACTAGTCCTTTTTGTTGTTTGTATAAATAAATGAAATAAAATAAAAAATCAGTTTTATGGCAGTGTTGGTCAACGTGTGAAAGAGCCACTGCAGAGGGACCAAAGAGGCTCCAGAGCCGCAGGTTGCAGACCCGTGGTCTAGAGGCATGTCATGGAGCTGGATCTTTTTTGGGGGCACTCTGATCTAAACTTTTGTATTTTTGCAGCTCTCTTGCTTTATACCAAACTGAAAAACTTTTCAAACAAAATGATTATTATTATTATTATTTTTGCCTGTATGCTCAATCAGTGGTGCATCTGTGGAAACAAATGTGTCACTTCCATGAATTATGTATTAATATTATTACCGGTATGTATTTTCTGCAGCATGACTCAGAGCAGCACACTTCCTGCAGAGACCTGGATTTTCTCACTGCTTGTTATGAAGCTTGTTACAAAGCTTCCATCAGTTATTTAACGGTCAACAATGATGTACCACAAGGCTCAGTCTTAGGACAACCCTCTTTATAATCTGCATAGGTAATGTAGGCCAGAGCATCCCTGATACATCCTTACATTTCTATGCTGATGACACAGTTGTTTATTGTCAAGCTAAAACAGTTGCTAAGGCTTTCCAGCTTTTGCAATCAGTCTTTGACATCATCCAGTCAGATTTGTTCAGTCTCAAACTCGTCCTAAATGGCGATAAAACCAAAGGGATGTTGTTTTCAAACAGGAAGTCGGTCCCAGCAGTTCTTCCTCTGATTTTTTTCCTCAAATTGTGTTCCTATTGAGTTTGTTGATTCCTATAAATATTTGGGTATCGTGGTCGATACGCATCTCTCGTTTGAGCTCCACGTGGAAAACCTATTAAGGTAACTGAAAGTTAAACTTGGTTTCTTTTTCAGAAACAGATCCTGTCTTACTCTGAATTCTAGGAAACACCTTGTAACTGTGACTATCCTTCCCTCCATTGATTACGGTGACGTTATCTACTGTACATGAACGCTCCTACAAGCTTCCTGCAGATGTTGGATGCTGTCTATCACAGTGCACTAAGATTCATAACTGGCTGTAACTATCATACCTACCATTGCACCCTGTATTCACTGCTTAACTGGTCATCAGTAACTTCACACAGACTCTCCCACTGGTACATTTTCATCTTTAAATCACTTCTTGGTCTGCTGCCTTCATACATCTCCTCCTACATGTCTCTGCATGAGTGCAGCTACAGCGTGCACTCTCAGGACATTATTACATGCAATGTCCCCTCCGTGCAGACTGAACTAGGCAAAAGGGTCTTCTCTTTCTCTGTTCCTGTTTCCTGGAATACAGTATTTTGCAACAAGATCTGAAACTTTCCACCTTGACCTCTCTAAGTGGCTTCAAATACATGAGTTCATGGCAAATACCAATGCAGACATGTTCCTGTTTTTAGATTTCTACACCGCCTTACAACCTAGCTGTTTTGTGTTTCATTAAAAAAATAAAAATAACATTTACTTTCACTTGTTCTTTTCAATTTGCAGGCTTTTTAGGATTGTCCACGGTTGTCATCACCCTTTGTTAAAATCAGGTATCTTGTAAATGAGTCCCCGAGGCTCAATGGGATTAACCTGTAGAAATATAGGTTGAATGAAATTTTTCAGTTTAGCTTGTGTTCATCTTGGTGCATACGGTAGTTTTTATGTAATCGCTGTTTAACTGAATTGTTCACTTTAGGAAGAACAGAAAGGATAAACAGCTCAGGTGTGGCCCTTCAGAGGCCGTCCTCTAACAGGGATTTAAAATAAGCTCATGACTCATTTGGTTCAGGAGGTGATTTGAGGTCCTCGTTTAATTATCTTGAGTTATCCAAAAGAAAGTTTGCAGGTGGTCAAATTTCATGAGTTGGCCTGACAAGATGATGATAGATTATCCCCGGTGAAAGAGAAAGTCACGCGAGATTCATCTACTGTGACAGTTTTTAGCTCCAACTCAACTGATGACTAATAATTATGCTGAGACTTACTTTGGATACAATGTGAAAATAAAAAAAAAGATTTTCCACAGTTGAAAGTTTAGTGTCCACAAAATTGGTGAGAGCAATTTATCCAACAACTTTAATCAACTTTAATAACAAAAAGTACTTAATGAAAAGACTGATTCTGTATTTTCCTGTCAGCGTGTTTGTTTGTTTGTGTCCACCAGACTGGTTCCAGCATTGTTGCAATGCCCAAAGACTCAATAGCGAACTCTTTACTGGTCAGTAAATGGATGTCACATCATACACTGTAAAAAAAATCCGTAAAAAAACAGGTACAGTATTTTCTGGACTATAGGTCGCACCTTTATATAAGTTGCTTTGTCCAATTATTGTCAATAAATTGGAAAAATCCATAAACAGGTCGCACCTTTATATAAGTCGCACCTATGTCACTGCTGACGTGACGTGTCACTGCTGAGACAACCCGGAAATGTGGTCCGAGTGTTTAGCTCTGCTGCAAATGTCTGCCACAGGAGCGTACAGCAAGGCTTTAAGAAGATTAACACTTAAAAACAATTATTTGTTTGCTAAAAATTATAGCAAATATGTGTCTGAGCTGAACTTTTCCTTAATAAATGAACGTAATTGTGAAATGAGCTGGATTTAAAAATGAGTTTCGCTACGTCTGATGATACGTGTGCACGCAGCGGGCGGAAACCCTGCATTTCATTAAAATTTAACAACAGAAACGCCTAAAAATATATTTGTTAGCTGACATTATTGTAAGAGTGTGTCTCAGTTTAACTTTTGTTAATAAAATGATTATAATGGTCAAATCAGCTGAATTTAAATAGTTTCGCTACCACGTAAACAAAACCAGTGCGCGCACCCACAGAGCAGACCCGCTGTGAGCGAGCGAACAGACCTGCATCTATTTTAATTTTAACAAGATAAACACCTAAAAAAAATTGTTAGCTGACATTATTGTAAGGGTGTGTCTCAGTTTAACTTTTGTTAATAAATGCACTTTGACGGTTACAACGACATAAATAAAGCGGCTTTCAAATTACTACACGCTCACCCGCCCATAAAGATGACAGAAACAGATATTTATTTTATGGTTTTTATTCAAACAAATTGTTTATTCAAAAACTTCAAATTCCTCGTCCTCTGTGTCGCTTGCAAAAAGTTCAGCCAGAGAACGAGGAAGGTTTCCCGTCGTCAAAGGTCCCTGTCCCTCCATCTCCTCCTCCTCACCGCTGTCTGAGTCCTCAGCAGCTCCAGCTAACGGTGGGAGGATGCCAGCCTTTCTGAAGCCAGCCACTACAGTTCTGGTGCCTGCGCCCCTAGCGGCCAAAAGTGGTACTGCACCATTTTTGGCCAAAATGAAAAACGGTCATATCTGAGCCAAAAATTGGTCTAAAAACATGGGGAAAAAGCCATAAATAGGTCTCACCTCTCTATAGGTCACAGGGCATGCAAATTAGGCAAAAAGGTGCGACCTATAGTCCAGAAAATACGGTAACTGTACTGTGGAAGTGTGAAGGAATTTTCCGTTATCATTTTTTACAGGGGTTTCTCCTTTTTTTTTTTTTTTTGCGCAAAGCACCCTGGGAACAAGAACCTTTGAGAAGAAGCGCGAAAGAGGACTCCATTTACCTGGCACCCTAGATTAACAGAAATTTATGTAAATTATACATTAAAAAACTGTTAAATTACGGGAAAAATCCGTTTTAGGGTTTACGGAAATATCTGTAAAAAAACGGAGAATGTACTGGCAGAAAATTACCAGGACATTTTCCGTTTTTTTACGGATTTTTTTTTTACTGTGTAGTGAATTGGTCCTTACAACATTTCCATACGTGCATGACTGTAAACCCATCGTTGCATTTGAATCAGCTTTCTTTAACTGATGTGCAAATTATTGGTTGCAAATATTTATTTGTTATCATTTCACCTGTATTTAACCAAGCATAAACACTAAGAACAAGTTATTATTCACAGTGCTGGCCTGGCAGAACAAGCAGGTTCTTGTACAGTCATGTGAAGGGAAACGATACAGATGGGCAAAACTATAAAATTGAGTAGTCATTAAAAAGCAATGAAATCACAAATTACATTACCAACAGTTTATTGTCAAAGTAAATGACAACATTACTAAGCATGAAAACATTTGCAAGAATCTTTAAAAACGGCTTTTAAAAGATGTTTAAAACTGGAGACTGAGACAAGTGAGGTCAGACAAAGCTTCTTGAAGCAGAATCCAGTCAGATGGAGCAGCAGAGGCAAAGACAGATTGGTCTTTAGAGTTGTTCACCACAAATACTGACAGGATTGAGTGTAATACTTCAAAACAGGTGTTAGTTGTAGCTGATTAGTTAAAAATGGAGGCGAAAAACCCAGCAACTTCTTATAAATGAAGGTAAACCAATGAATTTTAGGATGAGTATGTAGAGAAACACATTTAACAAGAGATTAGAGACAATGATGTTCTATAAGGAGCGTTAGTAACAAAGCCAATAGCAGAGTGATAAATTGTGTCCAGCTTACGAAGGACACCCATACAAGTGTAGTGGTACACCTTGGTCTCTGAAAACTCTCAGTGTACATCTGTTTCTCTGAAACTGTCTGTGAGACATATTTTCTTGGAAAACCTTCAAGGGAAGAGTGGACACTGTTTGTCCCATTAATTTGAATACAAAACACAAATTAAATCACCAAGAGACTTTAATTTTCTTCTAATTCAAACAATCAAATTATAACCTTGTGTTTATTGTATGAACATTGTTATTGTTCAATATTTTTATAATCAAAGACTAGGGATGCACCGATCCACATTTTCTTACTTCCGATCCGATCCCGATACTTAATTCTGGGTATCGGCCAATTCCGATCCAGTTCCGATATCATCATCACATGTGTTACACCATACTCTGTGACTACCATCTTAACATTGTGTGAGTTAAACCCAATGAAGACACTCTGAGCATCACAACAGGAAACACCCAAATTTTAATAGCACACAAGAGGCAGGTCTATACCACAGACGTCCATCTCGCTCATGGTGCAAAGGGGAACACTAAAATACCGCAAAGCATTATGGGAAAGACAACACTGTCCACTCCCAGTATATATTCACTGATAAAATCTTGGAGCTATTGAAAAAGAGTTTTAATAAAAAAGTTTTTTGTGTGCAGACTTTTTTTATTTTTTTTATTTAAAGTTTTTATTCATTTTACATATTAATAATGAAAAACAACAACATAAAAGATAATGGAAAAAAAAAACATTTCATAAATTTGTGAAATAATTAAATTTAATTAAATTTAATATTGATCTGGGAAATAAAACAGGTTCAAATAACATCAGTACATTTATAATAATAATAATAATGTCCTTTTCTGTCACCTGTGTATGTTTCCCATACACAGACGAAATTTGTCTCTGCATTTAACCCAACCACCACCAGGTGGTGCAGTGAGCAGCCATAGAAAGCGCCCGGGGAGCTGGAGAATTAGGTGTGCACTCATAGACACCCCAAGGTGTCTAGTGGTCGGGGCGCAAACCCGCGTCCTTCGGGTCCCAAGTCGGAAGCCCTGCCACTACACCATCTTGCCCCCAATTTCAATGTATAGTTTAAATCTGTATCCGTTGATCAAAGCCAACAAGAATTACAACTCATAGTGCCACAATCAAAAATGAAACTTAAAAACAGTGGGGCAGTCAACCACCCCTGCGCATTAGGTTTAGTTTTAGAGATAATTATGTTTATAGTTTTTTTTAATAGGTTTAGAGATTCATATTTTTTGCTTTTTGTTTGTGAAACAAGGTCAGAGGAAGCTGTTTCTGGTTTGGTCGATCTGTGACCTGCAACAGTGCATGCAACACCACCCCCTATGGTCACAATATACTGTAGCGGTTAAGGGGAGTGGACTGTGTTGTCTTTCCCATAATGCTTTGCGGTATTTTAGCATTCCCTTCTGCACCATGAGTGAGATGGACGTCTGTGATATAGACCTGCCTCTTGTGTGCTAATAAAGTTTGGATGTTTCCTGTTGTGATGCTCAGAGTGTCTTCATTGGCTTTAACTCACACAATGTTAAGACGGTAGTCACAGAATATAGTGTAAAACATGTGCTCTATGTACGTACACCATGGATCGGAAATATCAGCAGATTGGATAGGAAAATCCGATATGTAAAGTATGCTGTTATCGGAGGCTGATACCGATACTGGATCGAATCGGCCCCATCCCTATCAAAGACACTGTCTAAGCCAAGGTTATATCAACATGTACTTTTCAGTTTTTGTTTAAATGTGTTATAGACAGTACAATCAGTTTTAATCATAAAAGCTGGTGCCTGTCGTACATTTAACTTTTCCCCTCCTTTCCACACAACCTCCGCTTCTGACTTAAAATAACCTCTCTGACCTTGCCTGATCTCCTCCTACTTCCTGGTTGCAAACCAATAAGGAAGGAGGGAGTCACAGTAGGTCAAGCCCTTTTTAAAAAGCGCTCACTTCCTTGAAGTTCAGTTCAGTGCTTTAAGTGGAAAAAAATAAGTGCCGGTACCCTCCCTAATGTCATAATAATATGCATACCTGCAAACTCAGAAGGGATGAAAAAGGTGACAAACGTTGCGCCCCCCCCCGAAAGATTTTGTAATTTTTTTAACATGCTTCAGGTAAAAGTAATTTACTAACCTAATTTAATGAGGACATAAATAGGAAAGATTGTGTCAACCAAAAAATTAACAACCAACAACAGCAGCAAGTCAAATACAGCAGAACATTTTGCTAACAATGCGCTGCTCCGAGTCAACAGATGCATTTAAAAACTTAAGACTTATCTCTTCAGACAGGCTTTTGGTTAATTTTGTACATTGATTTTAGAGTTTGTTATGTTTTACCTTTTTGTATAGTACTTCTGTGATTTTATTTTTCCTTTTGTAAAGCACTATGTGACTCTCATGTCTGTGAAATGTGCTATATAAATAAAACTTACTTACTAACAGTAAAAACTAGTTTCTTAAATATGCTGGTGAAGATGTTTTGCCAGAAATTTTGAATAAAGTAGATGCCATTTCCTGCATTCTTGTGTATTTTAACAAGTTGTTAAACATCTATGTTTACCTACATGTAAACATGATTCACTAACTATTTTAGAGACATCTAACAAAATAAAGTCAGGTCCTGTGGACAGATTAAAAAATTGTTGAAATTATTATTGATCATGAATCAGGATATTTTAGAGACACCTCATTTAACTAGTTCATATAGACATCATCCTGTTTTTAAATTCACTCCTGTGGCTAAGATAATTAAATTAATGTGATACTTTATCACAGTGGCTTTAGGGGTGCAATTGACTGTTATTTTGTTAATTTTTATTTAGTTTTATTTGTAACACAACATGCCATTTTACTAAACAATGGTTACACTCCACTGCATGTATAAAAATATTAACTTTACTCACACGTTGGAGTTACATCCGCTTCCCTCACGCTCTGTCGCGCAGCAGAGTTTGTTTTTGTTTTTTTACGGAGTTCGCTGTCGTCTCCTCCCCCTGTCTATCCTGAGGTTGTGATTGGCCAAATGTCGCGCTCCACCAAAGATGTTTTATTCTCGTGAAGATGCATTACTCTTTCTTGAAATCCAGTCAGGGAAAATGATGCATTCTAATCTGCCACGGGTCTTTCAAGTGGAGAAGACGAAAATAAGTTCCGGAACGCACCTTACGCTTAAAAAAAGTCCCGGTACTCTCAGGGTTAAATTTTAGAAGTGGCGGAACTGGGTACCGGTGAGTTCCGGCCCACTTAAAGCACTGGTTCAGTTCTGCTGGAGAGTTTGATGAAATGAAACTTTCTCTTAAGCTGTTGGATGTTTGGTCATGCGCCAAAGACCTCGTTCCTCAGCAAGGGTTTACAGCAGCACGCTAGCTGTAAATCCAAACAGAGCTTCAAAGCTCCAAAGTTTTAATGAAAATTCATTTTGAAAATCAACCCGGAACTGCCACTACTTCTGCCGATTAAAGTGAACATCAGGAGACGCTGAAAAGTAAACACACTGGAGACCGGTTTGGACATAACTGGACCGACAAACCTTTTACATATAAAGCTGGCGTATTCTCTTTACCGGAGCTAGTGACCAACCATCTTTGCAAGGTAAAGAGCCGTTTGATGTTTTACTAAACGGACCTGGGTTCAGCTGACATTGTACGGAGGACGTGCCATTGCTGGTTGAAACTCACTTCAAGATAAATACCCCTCTCTTTTCCTCCTTCTTCTACTCCTTATCTCTTGCCAGTAAACTAAGTTAAAAATGCCTTCAAATGTAAGTTAATTACCATCTCATAACTTTATTCTGTTGTTCCTAGAAATTATGGACACGTGATTTCATTTGTGCTGATGTTTAATTTATAGGAAATTTGATCAATCAATCAAATGTACATGTATGATGTTAATATTAATGAATTGGTAATAAATGGCCGTATCTCCTGATGGGTCAACTATAATTAACATTTCATTGTCACATTACATCACTCATTCTGGTCACACAAGATATATTTGTTTAATCCGAACAAGAAGAAAATCCGTGAATAATTAATTATAAGGTCGTGTCAGGATAACACCTGCATCACACTCCTACATACTAGTGGACATTACGTGTCTCCTACATTGTGGTGGCACCGTACCCCTGTCATACTACACAAGCATGTCTGTAAATTATGGCTCCATAATCCAGCACAGATAAAATGATTTTTTTTTCAACAACGGTGCGTTTTGCAGACAAAGTAAACCAAGATCGATTTCTTTACAGATAACCAAGTTTCGCCTTCGATTGTAAAACACTAACATGATGTGAAAAGGACAGAGCACCATCAATCCAAATTCCCAAATAGTTATAAACTAAACTAAATTATAAAATTAGTCACAAACTGTCCTAATTATATTTTAATTTGGCCACAGTTTTGTTTTTTGTTTCCAGTCAGAGTCACAGTTCAGAGATGCCCACTGAAGGTGGCATCTCAGAGGGCTGCAACTACTGTAGTTGTCAAACAACAATCATGAGGAAGTCTCCTGAATGTCTTCAGAACGTTTTCCAACTTTCACAGTTGTTCTCAACCTTGTTGCTTGAGTTGCGGAGGTCTGGATAATTAAGAATTTGAAAATACCAAAACGTTCCATAACTACTCGCAAAAAAAACTCATTGTGGGCATCTCCAACCCGTCTCTTTTGAAATAAAATATCTGAGCCTAAAGTCCAGGACTAAAAATGCTGAAACTACCTGTTTTATCACAATTTGAAGTCAACAGGTAACCATCCAACTGCTGAGATACTACAGTCGTCTTTTATTTCTTGCACTTTCACACTAAAGAAAAGTACATTTTGAAGGGTTCCATTTAAGTTCAAGATGCCCGTAACATCTCCATTTTGTGAGTAAATTTGTCAAACTCAAGTTCTAAACTGTGACAGCAGCAGTGTGAAGTCATACCACTCATGCACGGAAATCGAGCACTCAACAATGTTTCAAGACATTTTGTAAATTCTCTCATGAATGCTGTTCATCCCAAACAGTCACAACCCGGTGAGATGCTCAGGGTTATAAGACCAGCAACCAATGAAATAGTTATGCGCACCTCACAACACTGAATAAGAGAACTGCGCATGGAACATTCTACGCTCACTGACAAATTGTTATGCAGCAATCTACAGCAATGACCCAGACAGACAAAGACCTTGTTTAACCTGTGACCATGACATGTGACCTTGATTGGTTAGAGTTGCATTCAGTCCCAAAAAATCCAATCCAACCCGGCCCCAGCCTGTGGCCATCAGTTCCAAACCCCACCCGACCCGACGAATTAACAGAAATTAATGGTCCGAACCCGGAATAAAAAAAAAAAAAAACGTTTTAATTAAGTTTTGACTGCTTATAGTATATTAATGGTCTGTAGGCACGCGGACTGCGGTAAAGATAGTTGTACACTGGACGTTGGACATTCGAGCTCCATGGCGTCAGCAGTGTGTTCTTCTCGTTCAAGTTCGGCTGACCGAAATCAGACTGCCTGCATCAGATCAAACGAGAACACCATCAATCCAAATTG
>JBBPBX010003803.1:54515-67379 GCA_038048925.1 Garcialebias charrua | reverse complement strand
TCAGTGAAGATTAAAAATAAATAAACGGTGCCAGCTTCATCATGAAATCCTGTTTTCACTTTGACTTTATTAAATAATCTGTTAATTAGCGTTAGCTCAGCTGAAAAATCATAAAAAGACAAAATTATTATCAGAAATATTTCCCTCAAACATGTTTAAAGAAGAGATACAGCCTTTGGTTCAACTTTATTCTAAACCACAGATGTACAAATCACAAAACAAGATTTACACTTTAAATTAAAGCTTTAGGTCAAAGCTAAACTTTAAATCAAAGCCAAAAATAATCTGTATACAAGAAAAAATAATCTGTATACAAGAAAAAATAATCGGTATACAAGAAAAAACCACAGTGAGTGCAAACACACCAAATGATGAAGAAAAAAATATATAGATCCTGATGCATGCTCAATAATCCAGGTAGAAACATCTAAAAAGTGAAGTCTGGTCCTCTGGACATTCAAAAAACAAAACTAAACAAAATGTAGAAACATTTCTTCTTTCATGTGAAATACTTCTATAGGCAGTAATGTAATACAAACATTAGTGCAAATATGAGAAGTAGTGCAAACTGAATGAACACATGACCGAGAGTTTAGTGAATAACCCGTTTGATGACACAGGGTCCAGTGTTAAAAACTTTGTGTTGAGTGGTAATGTGTGAGAAAGTTTTTTGTGTTAAGGCAGTTCAAATGGGAGGGGAGGCAGAGCAGGCAGAGTGTTTAGCATTCTGACTGCCTGATGAACAGAGCTGTCTCTCAGTCTGCTGGTACGAGCCTGGAGACTCCTCAGTCTCCTCCCTGATGGCAGCAGTCTAAAGCGGCTGTGTAGTGGGTGTGTGGGATCACCTGCCATGCAGAGGGCTTTCCGAGTGAGGCGTTTGCTGTGTAAGTCCTGCAGTGAGGACAAGGAGGTGCCGACGATCTTCTCAGCTGAGCGCTAAGTTGCGAAGCTATAAGCTAACTTCGTCCGGCTTGCCGTAGTTTTGCCATCGGACGCATGCGCAAAACGCTGCGTTCTGTTGAAAGTTTTTTTTGTGTGTGTAAAGTTAAAGTAAGCGTTGGTCAGCTTTAGAGAAACCTGCCCTCTGATCTGTGAACAGAACGCTGTGTTGTGTGATTTTACTGCGAGACCCTCTGGTCAAAGCCACAGAGGAAACTGGTTGCCTTGTCAGCTCTCCTTAAAGCTGAAGGAGACGCCCTCTAGAGGGTTGGAGGGTGAAGTGTTTTCAGTGTAAAATTCTGCTCTGTTGTTCGTTTCAATATTGGAAACTGTTGAGTTAACAACATATTCTTTAGTTTAAAACTTATGGCTAAAACTACACAAGATATATTTTGCACTGTTTTGCACTACAAGAAAGAAGCCTAATGCTTGAGTTGTTAATTATTTAAAAACTCTCTGGACCTAGTAGTGAAATTTTCTTAATAGAGATTATTTTGTGGTATAGCAGTTTTCAAAATAAATTAAGGTAAAAGGACACCCTATGCTTTTTTTAATTTCTATTGCAAGTTTTATACCAAAAACATATTGCGATATATATCGTTATCGCCACCATTCACAATACATATCGTGATATGAATTTTAGGCCATATCGCACATTCCTACTGGTAAGTACTCATAAAACTTTGCAGTACTGTGCAGTACATATACTATACATATATTGCTCAAATTACGTACGTTTAAGAGTTGCAAGAGTGTGGGAAGTGTTTATAAAACTTTCATATATATATGTAAATACCGTATTCGTCGGACTTTAACACGCTTCTGTGTTTAACACGCTTTGTCCAATTATTGCCAATATATTGGAAAAATCCATAAATAACACGCTTCGTTGCATCTATTATGCGTCACCGCTACACGACGCATCAGCGCCTCATTTGCCCTGCTTAAAATGGCGGCCACAGAAGCGAGCGAGTACGAAGGACTTCACAAGAAAACACGGTAAAAACAATTATTTCTTTGCGAGAAAAAATATATTTCTTAGCTGACATTATAGCACAAGGGTTCCTGAACTTAACCGTTTCACAACTTCAGCTCGGCATTCAACACTATCATCCCCCAACAGCTCATCCATAAACTGGACAGTCTGGGGCTGAACACCTCAATGTGTAACTGGCTGCTAGACTTCCTGACCGGGAGACCACAGACAGTACGGATCGGGAGTAACACATCTAGCACCATCACATTGAACACAGGGGCCCCACAAGGATGTGTGCTGAGCCCCCTTCTATTCACCCTGCTAACACACGACTGCACACCATCGTACAGCTCCAACCACTTCATCAAGTTTGCGGACGACACAACAGTGGTAGGTCTCATCAGCAACAACGATGAGACGGACTACAGGAACGAGGTGAGCCGCTTGGCCTTGTGGTGCGGACACAACAATCTCACTCTCAACGTGGAGAAGACAAAGGAGATTGTCGTGGACTTCAGGAAGAGGGATGCACAACATGCCCCTCTGACCATCAACAGCACCGCAGTGGAGAGAGTGGACAGCACCAAGTTCCTGGGAGTGCACGTCTCGAAGGACCTGTCCTGGAGCAGGAACACTGCAGCACTGGCCAAGAAGGCTCACCAGCGCCTCTACTTTCTCCGCAAGCTGAAAAGGGCTGGAGCTTCAACCCCCATCATGTGCACCTTCTACAGGGGTGCCATAGAAAGTGTCCTGACCAGCTGCATCACGGTGTGGTTTGGTGCATGTACTGCATCATGCCGCAAGAGCCTCCAGCGCATCGTGAGAGCAGCTGAGAAGATCGTCGGCACCTCCTTGCCCTCACTGCAGGACTTACACAGCAAACGCCTCACTCGGAAAGCCCACTGCATGGCAGGTGATCCCACACACCCACTACACAGCCGCTTTAGACTGCTGCCATCAGGGAGGAGACTGAGGAGTCTCCAGGCTCGTACCAGTAGACTGAGAGACAGCTCTGTTCATCAGGCAGTCAGAATGCTAAACACTCTGCCTGCTCTGCCTCCCCTCCCATTTGAACTGCCTTAACACAAAAAACTTTCTCACACATTACCACTCAACACAAAGATTTTAACACTGGACTCTGTGTCATCAAACGGGTTATTCACTAAACTCTCGGTCATGTGCTCATTCAGTTTGCACTACTTCTCATATTTGCACTAATGTTTGTATTACATTACTGCCTATAGTCATACTACTGTTTACATTCACTGTTTACATTTATTAATACTGGTTTACATTTATTACTACTGCTTTACATTTATTACTACTGTTTACATTTACACTACTTTTATCTACACTACTGCAGATACATATACAGCATTCTCTGACTAGCCTTATCTAAGGATGCCAAATGTGCCTTATGTGCCTCGTTGCTAAACTTTGCCTATATACCAACATCAAATACCTCATACATATACTGTGTACATTAACTTATATGCTGCTGTGCCACTCTTTGCAAATGTCAATGCTAGAACCTTCAGTTTATTTATAGATATACTTTTTATACTTTTTATACTACTATGCAAAAACTCAGGACAGTATTACACTTTTATTATTTCATTTTATGCTTATGTTCATTGGGTGTTTGGTGTTTTAGGGGTGTTTGGTGTTTCAGTGTTGGTGTAAATTTTCATAGGGGTGTTTGGTGTTTCAGTGTTGGTGTAAATTTTCATACTTTTATACTATTATGAAAAAACTCAAAAAAAGTAGATCGCCAATTTGCATGCAGGCGGGTGGGACGGCTTTATTTCTTTAAATTTAGCTAAATAAAACACTTAAAAAATATATTTCTTAGCTGATTGTATAGCACAAGGATTCCTGAGCTTAACCGTTTCACGAAATGGTCAAATCTGCTGGATTATAAATTGTTTCGGTTTGACTTCTTCCAAATTGGTCGCGTGCGCTACTAAAATAAATGATAAAGAATTGAATTTCATATCAAATGTCTTATAAAGCTAATAATTTGTAAATGACCACCAAATTACACTCTGTAAGTTTCAAGAAAATCCGCGGTGTGGTTTATGAGTTATCTTGCTAACAAAAACAGCGAACCTCACAGCTAACAGCTGTGCAGCTACATACAGCTAGCAGCTACATCCAGAGCAGGAGGCGGGCAGCGACAGAGTCAGTCCGACCAGAGGAGGCTTTTTTCGGACACATGAGCTAGAAACGGTCTGGAAGTGGCCCCCTAGTGGACAAAAGTGGTACTGCACCATTTTTTGCCCAAAATGAAAAACGGCGAAATCAGAGCCAAAAATGGGTCTAAAAATATGGCAAAAAATCCATAAATAACACGCTTCGGCGTATAACACGCAGGACATTCAAATGAGCAAAAACACAGTTATACACCGACGAATACGGTACTAAAATAAATGTAGCTTTCCTGATTCGTGGTTTTTCACCTATCGCGGTGATGTCTTGAACGTAACCCCCGCAATAATTGAGGGACTACTGGCAGCAATACATCTGGTCACAAATGAACTCTTTGATCTCAGTTCAGATTAATACAACAGGTAAGATATCACTTTTTCACAACCTTTACATGGAAGCTCTTTTCAAAAATAGAAGCTGCTATGTTGCATTTCTGGAACCAGCATCAGAACACTAAGCCCCGCCTACTCCCGTGCACAGTCGTGGTGCCGCATGACCTTCGTGTTAAGCATGCAATAACTAAATAAAACAAAATGTGTTAGAAAGCCACACCTGACCCAACCCTGACTTATCAGAATTGGTTTACAGACATGTACGCCTCAAACAAAGAGTAACAGTTAAAAACAAAAGCAGACTTAAGAAAACTGAACTTTAAAAAGAAAAATATTTAGTAACAGTGTTTTAAGTCACTTTTGCTTGCCTTAAATAAAAGAGGACTTGGATACATGACATAAAAAAAAAAGAAATGTTATGTTCAGGGTGTTTTGTGTGTTTTATTCATGTTTTGTCTTTCCCACGATGTTATTCCTCTTATTACAAACACAATTAGTGCCCAATTATGCAAATGAGGTGATGTCATCTAAAGACTTTCAGGACAGCTAATAGCTATTAGCTACTTTAATTACTGAGATGGCAACACTGGAACCAGTCTGCAGGGAAGCTGGTCGCATTTCGGCTTCAGCTTCCTAGTTCCGGTCAAAAGTCTAACAAACCAACAAAACGGAGAAGAGAAGAAAAACAATGTGAAATCAGACCGAGCAGCTTAAACTAATCCAGAATACCCGCTCCAACAAGTTGGCCTCCTTCCCCGCCAGACGAGAGCGCAGGTTGAAAACCCCGAACACAAAGAAGTCGGAGGACAAAGAAACTTTCATTTCAGGTTCGGGTGACATTTGTTTCCATTACGGATGTAGGAGCAGCTCATATACAGGGGAGCGAAGCTGCTCTCTCAAGTCTGCCCTCACTGAAGTAATTCAGTGCGTTAAGTTTGGGTTCTTCGAGCAGACTCCCTGACAGATTCCTGAGTGGATTTATCAGGATGAATGTAGCACAAATAAAAGAAATAAATAAGAAGAAGCAGACGCAGCTGCATCAGAAAAGGCTGGTCAAAGTGTTTTCGGCTGCACAGACTTTAGTGCACATGGTGGCACACAGCAATAAAACAGCCTGAGCTCAGAACAGAGGTAAGGTGTGTTGCTTTTACACAAACGCATACGCACAGACACACATGCACAAACAGTGGTTATATAATTGTAGTAACCTTTAACTGCTCCAGGAAGTATAACATAACTCCTCATCTAATAAGGAACTACTGCTCTGAAGGAGACACGGTCGTAAAATTGAGAGTGATCGTAAACTGTGTTCATAAAAATCCTAAAAGAAGTGTGGGGGATTGAGGGCATAAAAAAAAAAGAGGGGGCCCGAGTATCACCCCTGACGCTGCAGTCAGTCCATCAGCAGCATTTTTCCAAACATTCGTCTGTTAACGGTGCTCCCTGAGCCTCAGTTTCAGGCATATCAGCCGCTGAGGAGGCTCTTCAGTCTCCACTTCACTGACCTCGCTTCATTAAAACCATAAATCAGGACGTGGAGGAGAGGTGGCGACCAGAGACTGTGTCCAGTCATCCACACTGACACCCCACTCCCTAAGAGCCCATCATCCAAGTAGATACAACCTGACTGGTGTGACTTTTGTGACTGCTGCCATTTTTGCTATTACCTACCATATCACTGCCATGAAAGGCAAGTGATTGTGTAGTTAGATGTTTTTGTTTAAATGTCTGTTAGCAAAATATCTCAAGAAGTAATAATTGGATTTTAATGAAACTCTTAAAAAGGGGTAAATGGATGTACATTTACAACTCTTTATCTTTTGGAGTCGACTGGATTCAAGATGGCAGTGGCTGCTAATCAACACAAGCAAACACAAAAGTAGCTCTACCTCAGTCAATTTTAAAGATATTGTTCAAGACTTTTGTGTGACAGTAGCTGAGAGTCATTCACAAGACATACTCTGAGCACTAACATGTCATAACTTTGGCATTAAATGTTGGGTGTAAATCCTGTCAGTCTGTTAGCAAAATATCTCATGAACAGCTAATTGGATTTAAATGAAACTCACCGGATGTAATCAATACGTATTCAGCAACAACTGATCAAGATTTGGAGTCAATATAGTTTAAGATTGCCAAGAAAGACAACAAGATCAACGGTTTCAAAACATAAAAGTAGCTATAACAGGCCATTTTACTCATATGGAGCTAAATTTCAGCGGGGCGATAGCTAAGAGTTGTTTTAGACACATGTTCCGAGCACTAGCATTAAGATTTTGTTTAAAACTTTGATATGCAAAAAAATAAATAAATGTGAGCAACAAGTACTCCTTGTTTCTACTCTATATGCAGTAAAACATATTTTTGTATTTGCCACTTCTACAGAGGCTGTTCAACTATAGTAAACAGGAAAACAAGTAACATTTGGTCAATATCTATGGATAGATCGATTTAAAAAGTTGCTGCTTTATCTAAACGTAGCAAGAACATATTAAAATTAGAGTTTCAAGTCACGTTTTTGGAAAAGCTGCATCTGCAAATCCCAAACGACGTTCTCTTGAGTCAAGGTTTGTGTTCTCTGTCTGCCCCGGAGGGAAATAAAAACACTCCTCTCTCCCAACGCTGCAGCCCGACCACAGACTTTACAGTGAGTCGTTTGGAAACTTTCAAACCCTAAAAAAACAAAACAGCAGTGAAAACAGAATCAAACGTCAAAAGATTTGAGTTGTAAAAATGAAGTAAAAGATGCTGAAATGCTCCTGGAGGAGCAAACTGAAGCACAACGTTGAGTCAAATAAATAACATTTGTTTAAAATGACGTTTGAGATCACCTATTGGTTTAGAAAAACACGGATACCCCATCAGATTTTTTTTTAAGTAGCTTTGGGTCCCACAGTGCAGCATTGAACCAACAACCCCCCCCCCCCACACACACACACACACACACACACACACTCGTATCTGTGCTGTGAGGCTGTGTTTAAAGGCCTCCAGACATCCTGGCAGAACAGAAAATATGGTTTGGGAAAATGAATGAAGCTCAATTAATCACAGCACCAATAACAATCACAGGGGGTGAGGGAGGGGGGGATGAGTACTGAAAAAAAAAAGAGAGAAGAAGAAATGAAATGGAGAGGGGGATGTAAGAAGAGACCTAATGAAGGGGAGTGGGGAGTCCAGGGGATTCTGCTTCCTAATCCACGCAGTTTCTCTCCTGATTTCTGCTGGACCCACAATTACATTTCTGGGTTTTACTAAAAGCCCCCCGAGCCTCAGGGGGAAACGATTCAGACATATTTTTTACCACGTTTTGTTCATTCACAAAAGTTAAATATAACGCAAACTGGCAAAACCGTCTCGGTGGGGAACGCTCTGAGACTCGGGTGTGGGTGGTGTGTTTCCGGGCGCTGCATGTCTCCCACCTTGAATAACTCCCCCACTCCCACCCAGGCAGCCTGGAACACCTGGATGAGCAGGTGAGCCTCACTCTAATGGCCCCCAATCATCCCATTCCACCAACAAACACAGGCCTCTTTCCATTCCTCAACTAATGCACAGGAGCACTTAAGACCTTAATATGCACGTGCGTCACGAGAACTCCAACAAACAGCAAACACTCAGGGAGAAACTCGTACACTTCGGACTTTCTGGGAGCAGGATTCAAAACAAACAGCTAGAAAACATCTCTGATGAGCGTCTGAAGGGTTCAAGGAATCCAACGTTGTTCTTGGCTCAAACATGCCGATGAGTTGTAGAAAACACGTAGAAAGAAATGTTAAACCTTCAAAAGAGTCAGGCAGAAACAGACTGAAAAATAAGCCTCAAATGATCAAGACGCAGCCAAAACTACACGCTGTATCTTGGATATTGTTGAACTATGAGCGACAGAAGAGTCTGAATGTCACACGTGATTGTTTTTATGTTAATGGAGGAGATAAGTTACAAAAAAAAAAAACGACTGTTTTGGTTTTGAAAAGGACTCCGACTCTTCATGGATCCATTCATAGTCTGTGACCGGTATTGACAGTCTGTCAGTACTATATTAATATTGTTTTCTTAAGCGGCAATGATGTTTCCCTCCCTTGGTGACCTTTTATTTTATTTTATTTTACTTTTGTTGTTGTTATGGTTCAATGTTGCATAAAAACTATAAAAATAAAGTATATAAAAAAAGAAAATGATATTTTGAGCTGAAATAGAAGTGAAGTATGTGGGAGCTTGAGTGTGGATGCTGCCCTCTGAGGGGCTTTAAAGGTCCACTGACATGATGTTTGAACTATGCATAAAATTGCATAATCATTCAACTATGTTCGTTTGTACAAACAAACTTATAAATATATTTAATTTTGATTTAAAAGTGATTTTAAACTTTGCGCCGTGTTTATTCACGGGAAATCCGATTACACGCGAATGCAACATCTGTGACGTAGTATTGGGCAGAGGGCTCTGGTATGCTTTTACATATTAATGGCGGACAATTTAAAACCCGACGAATTTAGCAATCTAAGTGAAGATTTGAGCTATTTGTCTTCAGTTTGGGAAGCAGAAAGTTAGATGAACAAGAAACAGCAGGTTCTAATTTAGGTCTGCACCCGTATTTATTTGAGTTTTACCTTTTCAGGAAGCGAGGGAGCTCCGAGGGGGGGGCAGCTTTATTTATTCCATTCTTGACGAAGTATTTCATCTTTTGGGAAAGTGAAAAGGCTCACTTGTTCACTGATGATATTAGAACACCCAAATGTGACACAACGCAACGGCATTTTTCAAGTTTAAAGAAAAATAATAGGCGATCTGCAGGCGATCTCCAGACAGACGCAGACTGCCTCTGCCCAATACTACGTCACAGATGTTGCATTCGCGTGTAATCGGATTTCCCGTGAATAAACACGCAAAGTTTAAAATCACTTTTAAATCAAAATTAAATTGATTTATCATTTTGCTTGTATACAAATGAACATAGTTGAATGATACAACATATATATATATATATTGAGCAATTTTATGCATAGTTCAAACATCATGTCAGTGGACCTAGAAAACTACGTCCTACAGCAGTGAGAGGCACACAGAGGGAAAGAAGACAAATAAGACTATGTTTAGGAAGCATATTGTGATGAATTTTTCTTCTGTATGATTTTCAGCGTGATTCTCATCCCGCAGTTTTCAAGCTATTTCAACAAATCATAAATCAAAACGTTCAGCTCGTTCACGACAATCCTGCTTCCACTTTTGGTATTGGTGCAACTTTAGCTTGTAGAAATATTTAGCCTTTTCTGCCTTAGAGCTGTTTAAAACATTTTACTGCTCCTTTCACATTTTGTTCTGGTTCAGCCTCTTTCAGCTTCCTTGTTCAAACATTTTTGCGCTTCTTCTAACTTTCTAACGAAAGACGAAACGTTTCTACATTTTTTTTGCTTTGTTTTGTTTTATTTTTTGAATGTCCAGAGGACCAGACTTAGCTTTTTTAGATTTTTCTACCTGGATTATTGAGCATGCATCAGAGTATTCTTCTAACTTCTTTTTGCTAATTTCAGGTTGTTATGCTCCTTTCAGCTAATTTCTGCAAGTTTCAGCTTTTTCTGCTATTTCAGCTACCATTTATCTGTTTTTATGCCAATTTTAGCTTTTACAGATAATTCCACATTTTTTTTGCACTCTTTTAATCCTTTTTCAGTCAAATTCTACAAAAATGTGCTCTCTCTACTTCCTTCTGGTAATTTTAGCACATTTCTGCCTTTTTAGCTACTTTTCAGCTGGTTTTATGCTAATTTAAGCTTTTTTCAGGCAATTTTCACTTTTTTGTGCGCATTTCTGCTTCTTTCAGCCTAAGTGGGCAAACTTGTGCTCTCTACTTCTGTTAATTTAAGCTGTTTAGTTACCATAGCATTTTTAGCTAATTTCAGCGGTTTTAAGATAAATTCAGGTTTTTTGTGGTAATTTCTTCAGCCTTATTAAATTATTTCTGCTAATTTCACTTGCTGTTCTCTAAGTTTTTTTCTGCTATTCAGCTTTTTCTGCTACGTCATATAGCTACTTTTATGGTAATTTTAGCTTTTTCAGCTAATTCTACATTTTTGGGGGCTCTTTTCAGTTCTTTCCACCTCCTTCTGGTAGCTTGTGCTTCTTTATGCCTTTTCAACTACTTTTCAGCTAAATTTATTTTTGCTATACTTTCAGCTTTGTTTTTAGCTAATTTCTTAAATTTGTACTGCTTATTTAAACCTAATTCAGAAAACGTGTTCTTTCTGCTTTCCTCTGCAAATTTAAGCCTGTTCTGTTGTTTCAGCTAACTTTCAGCATGTTCTTTTTAAGCTAATTTCAGCTGTTTTTTCAGCAAGTTCTTCTGCAGTTAGCATTCACGCAGCATTTTCGAAGGAAATGCAATTTATCTAGTTTGTGTCTGTAACAAGAGAGAAAAAAAGAGGTTGTGGGATTAAGAAGAGCTCAGATGTGATGCGACACCCACCATCAGTTGGAGGCTGTGGAAAAATATCTCCAAGAATCACAACATTTGAAGTGTGATTGTCTCAAACCCATAAAGGGTATCAAAATGCCCGTTCAGTCAAATAATATCAAACATCCTGTTTAAACCTTGAAGGATGTTTTTACTGTATGACTGATCAGGCTGATGGGTTCTCTCACATGTTTGGCTGTTATTGGCAGGGCCGGATTTAGGAGGATGGGGGCCCCTGGGCTTGAGTCAATATGGGGGCCCATATATTTTTTTGTTTGTTTGTTTGTTTGTTTTGTTTTGGTTCAGATAATGAGCAGAAAATAACTGAATATAGTAAGTTTTCAAAATTTACAACTTATGCCAGTTGTCACAAACTTCAAACAACCCCGAAGTGGTTTCTAGAAAGACAAAACCACATGTTGTCCATGATGATCGGACTGAGCACAGTTAAGGAATTTTAGGAAAAATAATTAGTTCCCATGTTGTAGGGGGGAACATATTATTTTAGGTGGCTGAAATAATCTGTTCCCCCCCTTGTAACTTTGGCAAATAAAGAGCTAATATTTCCAAATTTTCAAGGATAGTTGTGTGTGATGAACCTAAATCTCAAGATGCTTTAATAATCCCTGCCGCATGTGGACCAAAACATTGCAGTTTGAATTTTAAGGCTGAAATCTTGTGTTCCACGTACTTTGTTATTTCTAAAATCATTTTTCTCTCTCAAATAATGAAAATAAACTAACAACAACAAAAAGTAGCTAGAAATAATTTTTCTCCAGTCATTTTTAATTTGAACGAGATTTACCCTACCAGAAAGCCTATACACTTATCTTTGCAGGAAGTTTTCTTGGCCTGCTATCAGCTATAGCTTCCATCCTTCAATATTATTAGTAATAAAAATTATAAATATATATAATGTTTTGGTGGCTGACTGATACTTGGTATTTGTCAGGTTTGTCTTATTGCTAAAAATCAGAGCACAGCAGTCCCAAACTTTTTACCTTTAACTTGAATGTTTTAATTTGTTGTGTTCCTATGAAGCAGCAAGTAAAAAGGTGGGACCCAGCCTGCACCTGTCTGCAGGACGTGATCCACCGCATAGCTGAGATTCTTTGCGCAAACTCTAACGCCTGACTCCAGGTTGTTGCGCAACAGCTTGGCAAGTTCAGACGGGCTGAGTTGGGTCGCAGGCTGCACAAACTGGACCGAAACAGAACCGTGTCCACCCCCTGGTCTCACCTTGTGTTTGTGGAGTTCCAGTAAACGACGTGCCGCCTGGCCGCGGCCGCTGCGACCATGTTGAGGAGGAGGAGGAGGAGCGCAGCCGCTCCGGGTGACGTCATCCTGCCCGGGGACTCAGGTGGAGCAGATCTGACAGGTGAGGTGTCCCACTGTCCTCCCCCCCTGAAGGTTCACAAACACGTGCGAGAAGTCACACCTCTGCTCGACCTGCCGCAGCAGCCTGACATGATGAGAACGTCATCAAGAAAAAGTGGCGCAAAAAAAACAAAAAAAACCCCAGGAAAACTAATCAGCTGGGGGTGAGCGCGTCCACATGCCGCACGAGAGACGCAGAAACACCACCTGAGTTTGAAGGTCAGGGGTGGAGGTTTGTCCGTGCGCCCAGAGGATCGAGTCTGCCAGCTGGATTTGGCAGCAACAGGCTGAAGGACGCGCTGATCTGAGGGCGGTGCCGGGAAACTTCTGACCAATCAGCGGACTCGGGTGTGGCTCTGCGCGAGCCCGCACAGCGCCAAACCCTGGAGAGGTGCGCCCACTGGTGTGAGGGTCACGTCTGTGACGTGAGGGCTGGAAATCAATTGTTATGCCTGAAATGACAGGGACGGACTATAGAAAAACAGAGGTCAGGGCTGAGGTGTGTTACAGCCCCCCTCCCAAAACACTAAAACAACTGATTTATAGGTTTATTCAGGTTCTTTTAAAGATATGATCAT
>JBBPBX010003803.1:0-54464 GCA_038048925.1 Garcialebias charrua | reverse complement strand
TATATATATATATATATACATACATTCAAGGTTTCTTTTAAACTGCTTTGCTTTATTTTAATATACCCTTTATTTTAATTACCTTTTAATTTAATATACCTCATCATATATCGTCCACGTTTTAGAGCAGTGGGTGATAATGTTTTTGTGGCTGTGTGTTTTGTCTGTTGGCAAAAACATCTAACGAAACACTGACTGAAACTGAAACTTTTAGAAAATAATCACAACCCATGCATCCAATATTGATTCGATTTCGTAGTCAACTCAAATAGAGACGGCCGTCACAGTTAATTAATCCTAAAAGACACAAAAACTACTAATTCTGTGAGTTTTAAAGCTGCAGTCTGCAGTTCTGTAGTGCAGTCTGTAAGTTTTCTAAAAATATATTTTTAACATATTTCTTCACTCTGTCACTATCTCCTGACAGACTGATGTTAGACAAAGTAATCTCTGAAAAAAACTATAGTCCCCTTGCTTCTCCAGGTGTTACTAAAAGCATTTCTAAAAAGTATCATATAACCAGCAAACTGAGTAGAGATGCTCGCTGCCATGCAGGATCTTATTTAACCAGTTCTGTGGTGAGTGTGTGGGTGATAGGTCGATGGTCAACCAGTTGTCTTATCTGAAGTTTGTGGGTTTGATCCCTGCTTGGAATTTTTATTTGAATTGGTGATAGGGCAGCACGGTGGCACAACTGGTAGAGCTGCTGCCTCTCAGCGAGAAGGTTGCCGGTTCAAATCCCAGTCCGGGGGCCTTTCTGGGTGGAGTTTGCATGTTCTCTCCATGCATGCGCGGGTTTTCTCCGGGTATTCCGGTTTCCTCCCACAAACCAAAAACATGCATGTTAGACTGATTGGTAACTCTAAATTGTCCCTAGATGTGAGTGAGAGAGTGAATGGTCGTTTGTCTCTATGTGTCCCTGTGATGGACTGGAGACCTGTCCAGGGTTTTCCCCGCCCCTCGCACAGTGATTGCTGGACATGGGCACCGGCGACCCCCGTGACCCAAAATGGAAGAAGCAGGTAAAAGATAATGGATGGATGGATGTTGATGATATATTGTCATCATTTTTTGACTTTTTTATATTTTTTAGTTACTTCAGGTAACTTTTTTCCTCCCATTTAATTGTGTTGATCTGTGATATTATTTGAAATGACTACAAATCAAATTATAAATAAATCCAGAAAGCTGTGTAGCTGTCTGCTTTATTATACACAGATATGAATACTCTCGTTTCAGGTGGGGGTGGATGAGGGTGTGGGAGACGTTCATTTCATTGATTTGTTAGACCAGACTGTTTTTCACAAGACACAACCTCATGGAGGAAGCAAAAGGCAACAAGTCTGTACTCACACACACACAAAAAAAAACAAAAAAAAACACAAACAATATATTTTGCTAACCGAACCACACTGTAGATGTACAGTATTTCTTTTTTAACTGTGGCACCTTGTTTTTAGTAGGCCTATTTTAGTAGTATTTTTAGTATGTTTTAGTATTTTTACTGCATGCTTTGGTATTTCGTTTCTTCTTTTTTTTTGGCGAGTTGAGAAAGTTCTTCTCGTCTTAAGCATTTTGTTGACCTTGTGTTGATTTTGCATATGACAAATAAACCAATTCTGAACCTGAAACTAAACATTAGGCAACATGAATACCATACCTTTTTTTTTTTTTTTTGCAGAAAATGTCACGTAATTTGTTAAATTTGTGTGGTTAGTGATTCAGGAAATTAATGTCCACCACACCAATATTTGTGCATAGTTCAAGTTCAAGAATATTTATTATCCCCAAGGAGCAATTTGTTTCACAGTCAGTAGTCACACAAAACATCCATATCATCACTGTTTGTTGAGAAACCTGATCGCTACAGAGATAAACGACTTTTCAGTCTGTTCGTTCTACATCTATAGGCAGCAGGTACCTGCGTCAAGATGGAAGCAACCTGAACTCACCATGGAGTGGCTGATCAGGATCTGCCAGAATCAGCCTGGCCTTGTTCACTGACCTCACCTTGTGTAGGATTCAGAGATTTTTATTGCCATTCACACCACATGTGGTACATGTGGTGTAATGAAATTATGTACACAGGATCCCAGTTACATCCATCAATAAAATGTAAAAGAAAAACAGTAACAACATCTAAGATTAACTAAAAACATCAGCTAAAAATACGCTAGGCACTAATAGCATAAAAACAATACACCAAACAGCAGCACGAACATGAGTCTGTGTGAGGAGATGAGCATGAATGAACACATCAACATGAAACAGATCAGCAGCAACACGAAACAGATCAGCAGCAACATGAAACAGATCAGCAGCAACATGAAACAGATCAGCAGCAACATGAAACAGATCAGCAGCAACATGAAACAGATCAGCAGCAACATGAAACAGATCAGCAGCAACATGATGTGATATTTCACAGTGATTATTCTGGTTAGATATTCATGAGTCTAACAGCCTCAGGGTAGAAGCTGTTCCTCAGTCTAGTGGTTCTACACTTAATGCTCCTCAACCTCTTCCTGAGGGGAGTGGGGCAAAAAGTGTGTGTGCTGGGTGAGTGGGGTCTTTCATGATGCAGGTGGCTCTCTTCCTGCATCTAGAGGTGTAGATGTCTGTGATGGTGGGGAGACTGAAGGCCGAGATACACTGAAGCAGACTCCGTATACGCGCGTATGCGCGCATATTTTGTGCGTATGTTTTCGCTTCTATACTTTCAGAAACTATCAGCTTTCAAACGCTCGCGTTCTCCTAATATGAGCAGCTGAGCACGGATGAGCTCGCTGATTGGTCACTTTGACACGCCTACTGAAATGATTGACAGATTTCAGTCAGCTCAAAGTGAAACCTTTAACATGAGCAGCTCGCTGGACTTCTGCGGTGTTCTGATGCGGTGTTTCTACTATATATGTTATAAAAAGTTCTCTCAGAAATAAAAATAATAACAGGGAGTGCTTTTCCTGCAGCACACAGCCCACCAGGGAATATATAAAACATTGCGCACCCAGGTAGGACCTGAATTCATTCATTTCATTCATCGAGTGAACGGAGGAAGAAGCGGTTACTTGACTTTAGGCAAAAAAACAAAAGAAAAGGCCCGATCAGCGATAAAGAAGGGGAATTTATTTCATTTGTGTAACATACAAAACAGTCCGGCGCCGGGGAAGTTTAGGTCAGACACCGCGCATCGCGTATGCGCATCGCGTATGCGTAGTAAAAAAATACTTTTGCGCGTACTTGCCCTGAGGGGCTACGCGGGGCTACGCTTTTGCCACAGCGTACGTACGCTGCGTATAGGCGTATCGTGAGGACGCTCGAGTGTATCTCGCCCTTCACTCCAACAGACTTCTGTGCAGCCTTCACCACTCTCTGTACAGCTTTTCCATGATTATTAATTATTATTAAGATATAAGCATAAGAGTCACCACTGACCTTAAACCCCTTCAACTGCTCCACCGGGTGTTCTAGATGGCAGCCCTCTGCTCCACACATGTGGGCTGTGGTAGCACGGTGGTTGGTGGTTGCAGCAGGAAGGGCATCAGGCATAAAACAAATCTTCATGCAAGATCGCTTGCTGTGGTGACCCCTGACGTATGGAGCAGACAGTGATAAACAGATCGTAATGGTTTGGTGGCATTCAAAGCAGGAGAAACATCTGCAAAAACAGCCTCAACAAACCTCTAAGGGACTGGAGCATGTTCCAGTCAGTAATATGTTCTTAAACCGACTGATGTTGAGCTCAGTGTTAATTATATGCGTCCAGGAAATAACTCACATCTTATTTATAGCAAGTAAAGTTCCTCCTGTTGTATAAGCTCTCTGCGTGGAAGGATGGTGCAAACAGAACCTGGCAGGAATGCGGATCACCTCCTTGACTGATTTCAGGGGTTACATGTAGGATGAGGATTCTAGGTTGATGAGAATGAATTCTTGGGCTGTTGTCAGCCCCCTCAGGAGCCGGTGTGTAGCAACAGTAATCACTACGCCTCCATGAGCGAAAGCCACCGGTGGTCCTCTCTAATTATCAGATTCTGAAACGTTGGTGTGTCTGTGAGATCACCAACCCCTCCAGCTTCATCACTCATCCAGACAAAGTTCCACTGAACAGCTCTGTGTTGTTAGCTGCGCCAGCAACGCATTTGGACTATTTCTTCTTTGCAGGACCTCCTTTTTTCTGTCTGTTGTTGTGTGTGTGGCTCCGGTTGTTTGTGTGTGTGTGCCACAAGGATTCATTAGCTTACTTCCTGGAGGTCCTGATCATTAATTTCCCATGATGCCTTGGTGCTCCTGTGTGGCTAATTCGTCCCTGGTGAGTTTGCGCTCCTTCAGCAAGCGTGGAGCAGACTATAGAGGAGTATCTCCCTCCGCAGTCTCTCCCTCCATCATGCTGATTGATCTGTACCACCGGACACGTCCTTACAAATGCATGAGTGCAAAGAAGTAGAAAAAAATATATCCTAAAAATTATTTCATTTCCCCCGTCTTCCCCTGAAAACCTTCCCAGCTCTGTTTGAGACTTTCTCGAGAATACATCAGCTAAAGTATTCAGAAGCCCTGCAGCTAACTGCAGACTATAAATTGACCAGATGTCCCATCTGAATTAGATTAGATTTGGGACAAAAGTGTTCTCATTTACCTCACGAGACGGTCAATTGGTCTGAAGCTATGATTTGGTGTAGGAGCCGTTACAAAGCTGTTCTGTTTAAGCTATCAGGCCCGCATACATCCGCAATGACTTGGGATCTTTATATACTCTCTCAAATCTGCACATTTTCCTTTCTTTTTTAATGTTTGGCCCATCTCCTGTCTGTTCATTTATCATTATCAACAGTTGCTTCAAAATATTTATCCGTCCGTCTCCATCCGTCATTCTTCCTCATCTTCTCTCATTGATCTTCTCATTACAGGTCAAATGTGCTTTTGTTTATTTTCTATCTTCTTTTTTTTTTACCACTCTCTGTTGGTAAAGGTTATCTGAGAAAACATTCTCCAGCGGCTCACTCACTTTTCCGCATTTTATTCACATTTTATTCCCAAAAGTCTGCAAGGCTTTTGTGAATACGCAAATGGTTATTTGCCCACACAGAAACAGAAAATCTTGAAAAGCCACAGATGTTTTTTTTTTATATAAAAACATCCAAAACTCAGCCTTTCAAATACTGATGATGTCATGATTGCCCACTTCCTTCCTAATCTATGACCTGAGGCCATCCTCCTCTTTTTGTTGTGTTTACATCTTGCACCCAGTGTGTAATCTTCAAATCAGATTCAATCAGAATCCTACAAATACTTGGGTATCTTGATCAATTTGCATCTCTCGTTGTCTGGCGTCTCTGTGTTGTCCCTGCCATCCTCCTGCATATGGGTTCAACACGCCTTGTTGGCAGTAACGTGATACTCTTAAGCTCCACGTTGAAAATTTGGTAAAGAAACTGAAAGATAAATTGGGTTTATTTTTCAGAAATAGATCCTAACTCTGAATGCTGGGAAACGCCTTGTAACTGCGACTTTCCTTCCCTCCACTGACAACGGTGACATTATTTACATGAACGCTTAAGCACCCTGCAGATGTTGGATGCTGTCTATCACGGTGCACTAACATTCATAACTGGCTGTGATTATCATACCCATCATTGCACCCTGTATTCCACTGGTTAACTGGTCATCATTAACTTCCTGCAGACTCTTCCAATGGTACATTTTCATCAAAATCCCTCCTTGGTCTATTGCCTTCATACACTTCCTCCTACATGTCACTGGGCATTATTACATGCAATGTTCCCTCAGTGCAGACTGAACTAGGGAAAAGGACCTTCTCCTACTCCGCTCCTGTTTACTGGAATATCTTGGAAAAAAGATCTGAAGCTCTCGACCTTGTGACTTCAGTTCCTGGCAGAAAAACAATGCAGACATGTTCCTGTTTAAGTACATCACCTTACAACTAGCCATTTTTTAAAATACCAATTTCTTTAATTTGTTCTTCTCAGTTTGTTTGCTTTCTTTTATGATTATTGTTGTTGTCCAATGTTGTTGTCACTCTGTTAAAATCCAAGACTTTCTTGTAAATGAATCCCTGAGGCTCAATAGGACTAACCTGTATGAATAAAGTTTGAATGAGAAAACCTTCATGTCCACTCTCCGTGCCTTGTTTTCTGTTTTTGGTGTTTTTGTGGCAACGTTATAGCACTACATCCAAAACTGGTATAGTTACTCGTCGACAGCATAATGGACCATTTCTTCAATGATTTTTTTGTGGACATTTATAGAAATGGTGCCATGTGTACAATAATATTTTTTAGTAATTACTTTGTACATAAAAAGAAAAGAAAAAGTTTGTTTAAAAAAATTGTGTGGGATGAAAGAAGAAACAGAGTACTGTACAATGGAACATGGCCATGAAGCTCATGAACACAAACTGTAAATCAAGAAAATGACAAGAATGGAGATTACGAGCAAAATTCCACTCGTGTGCTCAGTCACATCTAGTGACATTCATTCAATCTTTATTTATACTGTACAGGTTAGCCTCATTGAGACTAAAGAATACAGTATAGAGATGCCAGTAAACTTAATGTTTTTGTCTGAAAAAATGGAGAGAACACCCAAACTCCAAGAGGAAGGCAACCGCACCATCCATGTTCAATGCATATCAGAGTAAATTCTTTCTACAAAAGGGTTGTGCCCATTTATCATGATTTTAAAAGTAAACTTGGTGTATAGGGTTCTTCTGCAGTGTTTGCTTTAGTACTGCTGATGGCTCAATAACGTGATAAAAAGCATTTTGGCCTCAGATTATTTGGTCTAACAATAAAGTTTTTGTACTTTATCCAAGGCAGTGTTATTCATCAGTCTTCTCTGCTCTTCAAAGTAATACTGTACATTATATTAAGATTTTGATGTAGTAGCACTTGCAGCATAAGCTTAAGCCTGCAACTTGACGTTCTTATATGTCAGTCACTCAAATCAGTTGCTTGTAAGATTAAAGACAGGTCCATGACATCATTGTTATTAAAAAGTTCTGTTTTGGTTTTCTACATCAGAGCACAAGGGTGGCCTTTATAAACCTTAAATCACCATCACTTTTGCAGTACTTAGTATTTAAATACTGTATAACTCTTGGGTTATTTGAATCAGAATCAAAACAAGCTTTATTATCATTGCACCGACATGCAACGAGAACATGCACCTACAGTCGTCCGAAGGATGGGCGCAGTGCACAAAGCTGCTGCTAATTAGTGCGGCCCTCTTATTCATCTTCAGATTAATGTTTTTGCTTAGATGTGAAAAGGGAAGAAAACATGCAGAGAGACGGTATAAAAAAAGATCTCTCACACCATGTAGGGCACGATTTGAGGCATCAAAAATTAGTGAGCACAAAATAGCAACAGCGGCTAGCTGTATCACTTCTGGTGGAATCTGGGGCACTTTTGGCACGCTTTCTATAGCTGCCCACTGCCCCACCTGGTGGTGATTGGGTTAAATGCAGAGTCAAATTTCGTCTTGTATGGAAACATACACAGATGACAAAAACATGACATTATTATTATTATTATTTTAACTGGTGTTTCATAAGGGGCAGATATAATAAGATGTCATCTTCTTTCTGCTCCCTTCATTTTATCCTACTTGTATTCTTATATCTGATGAAACTGTCTTAGTGTTCTTTTAAAATGAATGAATAAACATCAAATCAAATCAAATAAGAGCTCTGCTGGAGTGCCATATAAAATTGGATTTGACATTGATAAAAGTTTATGAAACGGCTGTCGCACAAACACATAAAATTTTTCAAAGCTGTTTTAAGAAAACAGTTATCCTCTTTGGTCTTTATTCTGCTCAGACTAGCTGTCAGTCTGATCAGAATTAAATCCTATTTCTCCGATTGGAGGTTGTTCCATTGCTGAACTTGATCCAGTTGACAAATAAGTCAATATTTGACATTTAGTCCCAATATTCACCTTTTCACTTCTCAATTTCTGCAGACATTACAAGTCAGTTTCAAATAAGACATCCATCCTTGGGTAAGATGAGCTAAATTTCTTTGCAATACAACAATATTTAAACATATATTTAGGTGAAAATAATAAAGCATTCAAATGCTTAGATAAACTGATCATACACATCACAACAAATCCAACCCAAATATGTGCATATTTTGATTCCTTATTATTTTAATTTCAACAGACTCAGTGCAAGGAATGCCTGTTTCCTTTACTCCAGTTTAAAAGCAACATTTTGGATTCATTCAATCAGAAATGATGCACAGGTTTATTTGCATTTTGATTGGCAAAATACATTTGGATCACAAATGGCAGCTTGGGATGCATACAGAGACACACTAATTGATTTTCTACTTTTGGTCATGACAGCCAAGATGCTGCTACTACCCAGAGACACTGATTTGACTAAAACTTAGTCAATTTCACAGATATTGAAATAAAATTTGGTATGGCAGCGGCTGCCAGTCTTTCACAATAAATTCTCTAAGTACTAACAGATCACCCAAATAAATAATAATATGGCATAAGTTGTGCATGTTACTTTACATTTTATTCCAAAAGGGCTACAATGGTCATTTCTCAACAAAAGATGAATTCAGTCTAAAACTCTTGCATGAAAGGCAGTGGAACGGCTGAATTCATGAAAGTCTAGGTCCTTATTTTATTGGTAAATTCCATAAAAACTATCCAGATAAACACAGTAGCATTTCTCAAACACCTTCATTCACATATTAGAAACACTGAAAATGACCCAAGACCCAATATGCTGTAGTTACTATGTCTTTAAGTGGTACTGTAACACTGCTATGAAAGTACACAAAACAAAACATAAAAAACAGGAAACAAGGAGTGAAACATGCATTTATTAATGTCAAGGTCTGTGTAAGTTTGGACCTAGATGCAGACAGAGACGGGAGCGCAAGACAATAATAATAAAAAAACAATGTTATTTAACAAACAAAACAAAAAGCCGACATGGCAGTAAAACTTTCAAACTCTGGAGGGAAAATCCAGGGAGGCACGAGGGAGCACGAGGAGAACCGAGACATCTGAACATGTCTGAACAATGAACCACTGTGGGAGTAGTGATCAAAAAGGATTTGAATAGAGCAGAGGGTGAGTGGAAAGTGGCAGCACTGGGAGACTGATCATGAGAAGCTGAATGACAAGCCCTGTGGAGGCTGACAGGGTGAGAGTGACTGGCACCAAGAACAGGAGGCTGAATCAAAACACAAGGGGTATAATAACATTTTAAACAAACCACAAGGAGAAGTACAATTAACAGATAAAGTAAATAACCAAAAACAACAACAACAAAAACAGACTATGACCTTTAACATTGCGTGCTGTGCACAAACTGTGATGAATGTTATTGTTCATCAGCTAACTGAAATCATGTCCCATTAACAATCCCATTGAGTTCCAAAGGCTCAATAGGATTAACCTGTATAAATAAAGGTTGAATGAATATAAGTTTGCTGTAGAGTAGATTTAGTAGTGTGTTGTTGTCTGATACCTAACAGTGTCTAATGGTGTGCCACAAAGCTCAATTTTAGGTCCCACTCTTTACAATCTATAAAAATAATTTAGGTCTAAACATTCTTGACACATTCATGCATCTCTATGCTGATGACACTGTTGTTTATTGTCGAGCTAACACAGTTGCCAAGGTTTTCCAGCTTCTACAGTCTGCAGTTGACATCATTCAGTCAGACTTGTTCCATCTCAAGCTGGTGCTAAATGCTGACAAAACCAAAGGGAGGTTGTTTTCATACAGAAAGTCGGTCCCACCAACTCTTCCTCCTATCTCATCCATGCATGATGTTCCTGTTGAGTTTGTAGATTCTTACAAATATGTGGGAATTTTGGTTGATGCACATCTCTCTTTTAAACCACATATTTAAAACTTGATGAAGAAACTGAAATTAAAACTGGTTTTCTTTCTCAGAAATAAATCTGGCTTAACTCTGAATGCCAGAAAACATCTTGTAGCTGCTACTTTCCTACTGGCCACTGACTATGGTGACATTATCTACATGAATGTCCCTGCCAGCTGCTTGCAGATGCTGGATCCTGTCTTCCCTGGCACGCTAAGATTCATAACTGGCATAACTACAGTACCCATCACAGCACCCTGTACTCCTTGGTCAGTTGGTCATTATCTACATATAGGCTCTCACACTGGTTCGTTTTTATCTATAAATCCCTCCTTGGTCTGCTGCCTTCTTATATTGTCACGTCATCAGTGCAGTTACAACATGCGCTCTCACGCCATCATTACCTGCAGCGTCCCCTCAGAGCGGACTGAACTTGGTCAAAATGTCTTTTCTTACTCAGCTCCTGCACCAGGAACACCTTGCAACAGGAACTGAAGTTGTTCACCTGAATTTCTTTAAGGGCTTTAAACATTTGATAATGTCAATAAAAAATCAAGGCAGATATGTTCTTGATTTTAGTATTTCACCTGGTTTTGCCCTGATTTATTGGTAACACTACTTTTATTTTAACTGCATTTTAACTGTAGTTTATTGTTGTCATTGTCTATTGTTACTGTTGTCTGTACTTTGTATGTTCTGTCTGGAATAGGTCTCTCTTGCAAATGAGTCCTCATGGCTCAATGAGACTAACCTGTATAAATAGAGATTGAATGAAAATCTTTGGGTAGGCTACTGATGGCATTATGACATCACTGTTTTCAAAAAGTTGCATTTTGGCCTTCTACACAAAAACACAAGGGTGATGTTTCACAATTCTTTTACTATTGAACCCATTTTTTTAAACAGATTGTGGACACAGGAATGAAACAACAGGCTCTTTCACTAAATTGTCCTACGATACAGCAGGCCAGACCAGTCTGTCTTCGTGCTGCCTCTGGAAATTTCAAAAACCTGTGATGGAGACGACCACGTCCTGCACAAATATGAGCTTTTTACAGCAAAGCTGGGTGGGACCGAATGGGAGGCAAAAGTCTTCAGCCACAGATTAGAAGTCCAGTTGTTTTGGTCTTTTTAAATGTTTTCAATTTATTTACCATGTCCTAGATGGAGGGCAGCATGGTGGTGCAACTGGTTCAAATGCATGCGTGGGTTTTTCTCCGGTACTCCAGTTTCCTCCCACAGACCAAAAACATGCATGTTAGGCTGATTGGTAACTCTAAATTGTCTCTAGGTGTGAGTGAGAGAGTGAATGGTTGTCTCATTTGTCTCTATGTGGCCCTGTGATGGACTGGAGACCTAATAATAATAATAATAATAATAATAATAATAATAATAATAATAATAATAATAATAATAATAATAATAATAATAAAGCACCTTTCAGGACACCCAAGGACACTTCACAGCAATAAACATATCACAGAGATTGTGTAATAAAAATCATGTCACACAATGTCATCACTGTCCAGGGTGTCCCCCCTCCACACACACACAGTGACTGCTGTGGATACTGGCGACCCCCGCGACCCGAAAAAGAAGATGTGGGTAAAAATAACGAATGGATGTCCTGGATTAACTTACACCAGCATAAATGCAAAGTTGCTGAGTGTAATCCATCAATCTTCAGTCTGTAATAAATCGTTTGACTGTCGTTGCATCTCGCAACGTTGCACAGATTTTATGTCATCACTTCATCACATTATTGAGCTGCTGCACCTTCATATCTTTTCACAAGTCAACTGTTTCCATACTTCTTTGAAACAAAGAGTTGGATAAATAAACATATTATTTATCTACTTACTCAAGTAAGCCACTCTGAGGACACAAGAAGATTTTTAACCAGTCTTTTACTTGCAAGGGCAGATCGGTCATGGAAACAGGCTTTCGCAGGTGTACAAAGTTACATGCTTAGATCCTTGTCAGTGACAATTTGCACCAGACAGTGAGGAGGAAGTGTTTTCATAATCCTTATCAGACAGAGGTAGGTCAAGACAACCTTGGCTTCACAGCTTACAGACTTGGAGCTCCGAGGAAAAACAACTCTCTAACTCACACATTAATTTAACACAGCGATAAACATCCATTAACCTTTACCAAAATTCCCTTGACACAAAGGTGCATCAGCGGTGGATTGGCTTTGACCCCTCCTCGTTACCTCAGTATAATCAGAAATCACACTGAAACAGCCAGAAGGGGTCCAAGACCTGACTTTAGATTAGATGTTTTACGAAAAAGCCTACCGGTAATTTAAAAAAATGTACGTATTAGAAACCTCCTCCCCATGTGGACGGTATCTTAGTTCAAAATTAAAACTAGACCATTAGTCTGAACTGAGAAAGCTCCTCGGATGACAAGTGAAAGATCTTAGGAATAGGAAGTACAGTTCTTTAAATGTTGTTTTGTGTGTTTCATATTGTTTGAGACTGGACTGGATCTTCTCAGTTGCACTCGCCCCTCTTTGTTTCTTCATGTAATATCAGTATAATCCTGTTGTTGTTGCAAAGGCTGGAATGAACTCGACAAAGGGGTAATCAGATACTCTACACTCTTATATAACACACACCATCAACATAATTCTTTCTCATTTACCTGACTCCGCTCTGACACACACCTACAAACACACACTCAGAGGAACTGGCCCCATTCTCCATCTTCTCTACAGTCCTGCTATTTTAGGTCTCTTACTATTTAGATCAGCCTGTATGTTTCATCCACATCTTGGTCCATCACTCACCATGAAGCTCTGCTTTCTCCCGTGTTTGTCTTCACCTGCCTCGCTGCACGTCCTCGATTCGGAGACTTTTACCTGCACTTTGGTGACTGATTGAAGTTTTATACTTGTTTTGGGAAGAGGTATAATTTTTAACATTTGTCCACGAACCCACACTCAGTCCCGCACACTCGTAAAAGAAGTGCTTTTTGCAACTTTTTGCTTCATCTTTGCCATTTTGTTCGTTTTTTCCCCCCTCCCACGGCCTCTCTGCCACACACCCACGCCACCTATTTGCAACAGTGGCAATCTTATGGGGTTGCCACTTTGCTTGTGTGTATTTTTCCCCTCTCACCTTTTCCTTTTGTTAATGTTACATTGTGTGCAGCTCTTTTCTCGCATGTACCTCCGCTCTTTTCCTCCCCCTCCGCTGCTGCGTCTCACTTCCATAATTACAGCTCTGGACTCAAGCAGTGATGGTAAATGCTTTTCTATTCCCCTCTCGCCATCACTCTCCCTCAATCTCCGTCATTCTCCCTTTCAAATTACATCTTGGTTACTATAGAGACGTGTTTATTGAATGCTTTTTTACCACTCTTTCTTACTTCCCCTCAGGCCCCCATCACTTTTCCCCACTTTCCTTTTCGTTTTTACCTCACCTCCACCTGCTCCTCTCTGTATTCACTCTTTTCTTGCACTCTTGTGTATTGATGACCATTTCTTTTTCTTTTTCTCTTTGTCTGAAGAGCATCTTCAGCTTCTTTGGTGACTAATAGTTGCTATTTGTAAAGAAACGATGAGAGCTGGGTATGCTGGAGAGATATTCAATGTGACCATTGTGCCTGCCAGGACTGCATGTAAGCAGATAAAGAGGTAAAGTCTCATATTGTACTGATTCGGGATGTGCTATCCATTACTATTGACTTTACAAGTGGCCCCTACAGAATACAGCACTCCGAGATGTGAGCAATTGTAGCTCTCTTGTCTCCTCATCACCACAGATACACCATACAATAAGCTTTTTCACACTGTTTATCTTTAGTCCTTTTCAAAGCTGCAGAATCTGGTTTGCTTGTACGTAAAGCTGTTATCAGACATGTAGTCACCACTAATGACAGATGACCCACCTCAAGACTTTTTCAACCAATGAAGTTAAGGATTTGTGAATAAATAATTGGGGATGTCATCCCAAACTTGTTGGAATATGCATATTTGTGCAAGTACACAGAAAGTTTATGAACGCTTAAAGCTGCAGTCTGTAGTTTTTGGAACACGCTGGAACTTAGAAAAATGTTGAACAGAGACACGTTTCTGGTCCCTCCCCCTCAGAGCCATATATGGCTTTGCTCCCCCTTGCTCTCGCTGAAATTCAGCTCAGCCTCCTTAGCTCCGCCTCCACTGCATGTCCTGTCACAGCCGCTGCGATATTCTGTGTTTATATGTTAATAAAACGTTCTAAACAATAAAATAAAAACATGGAGCGCTGGTCCAGCACACCAGAACACCAGGAAATCTGTAGAGCCTCGCGCAACGTTGAACCCAAGTTTAATTCGCTCGTGACAAATTCATTAATTTCCTCATCATTTCAGTCATGGAGTCAGCGGAGGAGAAAGTGATCACTTGACTTTTGGCAAAAAAACAAAAGAAAAGTCCAGATCAGGGATGAAGAAGAGGAATTTATACATTTGTGTCACATACAAAACAGTTCTGCATCGCTTTGCAATCCTTTGAACGAGAACGTGCGCGGCCGCTGGGGCTGGGACAGGCGGGGGCGTGGGTTAGGGGCGTGAGAAGTGAGAAGCTCTGTTTTTATTGGCTGGTTAAAAACTCTGTTTTTATTGGCTGGTTAAAAACTCTGTTTTTATTGGCTGGTTAATGGCGGGTCACTGTGGGTTTTTAGAAATGCTTTTAGAGAAGCAAGGGGAATATAGTTTTTTTTCCCAGAGATTACTTGTCTAAAATCAGTCTGTCACGAGATAGTGACAGAGTGAAGAAATATGTTAAAAATATATTTTTAGAAAACTTACATACTGCAGCTTTAAATCTAACCACTGGGATTTTTGTCTATTCTTCATAAACAAAGTGCTCCAGAGGTTGAATAGGTATTCTGCTTGTGTGCAGTAGTCTTTAAATCAGACTCTCAGTTGGACTAACTGGGATTTGCCTGGACCATGCTAGGCCAATTAAACCCCAGAATACTGGTCCAGCTGTATGTTTAAGGTCATTGTCCTGCTGAAAGGTGAATCTACAATTCACAGAATCTACAATATACATGTGTGTATCTTATCTCACTCGGCTTTAAAACCTGATCCCTACACTCTGCTCTTTGAATTGAAAAAGCTCCTCGGATGAAGAGCGAAACGTCTTCTGTTAAAATAAAGTCCAGTTGTTTTTTAGTTGAATGACTTTTGAATTAATCATGTCCTGAATGACTGAATCTTCACCAGCATTTAATTCACATCATTCGTTTTTCATTTAACTCTGCCCAAAGCCTGATGCTGCCACCACTGTGCTTCACTATAGCATGCTGTTCTCAGCATGATGAGGTTTTAGGTTTGCAGAAGATTTCTGTTTGTTGTCCTTCATTGTATAAAAGTTCAGTTTTATTCTCATCTGACCACAGTGTCTTGTTCCACATGTCAGAGGAAGAAATTCCTGTCTGCCTGTTTTTTTTTTATGTTCGTTTTGCTTATTTGTTTCAGTATCAGCTTATTTTAAGCCCCTGTTCTCAGCAGCTCAGCTCTGTGCAGCTAGCAGAGGACAGATATTCCCAACTTTGTAGAAGAACTACCCAGCTCCATCAGGAAACACGCTTAGCCCCTGTTCCCTCCATAAATACACACCAATGCTTACACGGAACTTCACCTGACTAAAGGACATTCTTGCACCATATTCATCCACCCGGTCTCTACGACCACAGAACAGTAATCTACTTCACATTCCACGAACCGGGCATTCTGTGTGGCTGCCCCCCGCCTATGGAACTCCCTCCCTGACTGCCTGAGAGCTCCACAGTCACTGGTTGACTTTAAAAACGGCTTAAAGACTTTTCTTTTTAAGCAAGCCTACTCTGCCTCCACATGATTTTATCTTTGATCTTAGTTGATATTATTATTGATTTTACTTGATTTTATCACTTGTTTTATTTTTTTTATTTTTTTTTAAGCAAGCCTATTCTGCCTCCACATGATTTTATCTTTGATCTTAGTTGATATTATTATTGATTTTACTTGATTTTATCACTTGTTTTATTTGATTTTTGCTTTTGTTGCACTTTGTAGCACTTAGAGATTTTTATCAATGAAAAGTGCGTTATAAATTAAATTCATTATTATTATAATTATAAATACAGTACTGGTATGACCGAGGAGCCAGTTGAGGTGGCTCGGGCATCTGGTTAGGATGCCTCCTGGACGCCTCCCTGGTGAGGTGTTCCGGGCATGTCCCACCGGGAGGAGACCCAGAGGAAGACCCAGGACGCGCTGGAGGGACTATGTTTCTCGGCTGGCCTGGGAACGCCTTGGGATTCCCCCGGAGGAGCTGCTCCAAGTGGCTGGGGAGAGGGAAGTCTGGGCCTCCCTACTTAGGCTGCTACCCCCGCGACCCGACCCCGGATAATATTGCATATTGCAGATCTGACAATAAAGTTGACTTTGACTTTGACTTTGATAAGCGGAAGAAGATGGATGGATGGATGGATGGTATGACCGATTCCATCGTATCAAGAGCAACCAAACTGAGTGTGCAGCAGGTGATAAGGCTGCTGCGTGTCTAGTAGCACCCTAACACAGCTGGAAGAGCGACATATGTGTTGCGTTTGATCACACATAAAATGACAAATAGTTATTTTATTGACATATTTACAAGGCTGATGGTTTGACTTGTTTGACACATAAGCACATGTGCAAAAAGTAAAGCAGCAATGAGGTGTTTCGTTCTTTTTTGTTTCTTTTCTCATTTTTGGCAGTGTATTCATGTTTTTTGTTGTAAAATGTCAAAAAAGTAAAAAAAAAGCTGTAGTCACAGGAGACCGTTTTTTTACTTTGTGAAACAATACGTCTATTATGCTGTTTTCTTTCATGCGTTGAGCTGCCTGTCACCTCTTTTTTTCCTCAGCTGTCTTCTCTTATTTTTAAACATTTGTGGATGGCTGGTAAATTAAAAGCAAAAAGAAGACATATTATTCTCTCTGCCGGCCCGTGTGTTCTTCGGCTGATCGTCCCCCTTTGTCGGCCTGTTCACCTCCAACTCCTCCACTGTTCACCCCCCACTCCGTCTCTTCTTGTCCCAAGCTGGCCTGCACCACTCATCTCCGGCCCAGATGAATGGAGCGATCGCTCTGTAGAGAAATTAACTCTGATATGAACAAGGCAGCAGCAGTTTGTGTTCTCAGCTTGATGTTCTGCCAAAAACTGCAACAAAGGTTATGTCTTGATCTATTCACTGCCACCTCACCCCACCCAAGGGTTGGGCTCTTTCATCTGAAAACAAACACTTGGATTTATTGTCCTAAACATATTTTCACATAAATATATGGCATTTAGTAGCAGGGTAAAGGATGGCACAAATGAAATATTATAAAAAAAATCTTAATAGGATCTTTGAATATAATTAAGGATTCTTTGAGAAGCACAACATCCTGCTCTGTCAGTCTTAAAAAATACTGACTCATGTTCAAATTTATCTCGAGATATGAGATTGTCCATTTTATAAACCATTCTTGATATTTATGGAAAATAAAATGGCAACAATGGCTCTTCATGGCCAAGTTTGCACAGTTACATTAAATATCAGTTAACTGGGAAACAAAATCACTTTGTCTAATTTTAACCTCTGTGTATCGGCTTTCTTCTTCCTGTTTCTCTGTGGTTTGCTGTGCTCTCCCTTCATTAAGGCTGCAAACCAAGTGTCATACAGTTTGTGCCCTTAGTGTGTGTCAGTGTGTGCTTTTTGTGGGCAGTGATCTGATGGGGATTTGGCAGACATGCTTATGTGGTAGGAACTAAAAGCAAATTAATTGTTCCCCAAGGAAACGTTGAAACAGGCTTTACTACTCAAAATAAAATAAAAAGCGGCACAGATTTTTTAAAAATTCCACGTTAGTGACTTTTCTCCCTTTTAACAATGTTTTATTCAGTGAATTAGATGCAATGTGTGTGTGTGTGTGTGTGTGTGTGTGTGTATGTGTGTTTGCTTGCATGATGGTAAAATGTTTTATTTTCCTCGCCTGTTTGTTACTTTGTAACCTGACAAACTGTTTGACAGGTTTTACAAAGGAAATCTACATGTTTCCCAAAAGCTCCTCTTGATGTGCTGTAATTAACTCTGCATACACTTTCACTTAATTGCTCTTTGAGGAGACGTGCTGCATGAAAACAAACAGTTCGCTGAAGCTGCGTGTACAGGATTTCTCTGATCAGGTCAATTTACCACCAGTGGAGACACAGGAATCTAAGAACTGGACTGCATTGCCCCAGATATTTTGCCAAACGAATAGTTTATGCTGTTGCTTTGTGTTGAAAACCACAACAACAATGAAGCTGTTTTTATTGTTTTGTGCCACGTTTAGCACACTTTGTCCCAGTTCGTCACCGTTAAACTTCAAACAAGTGCTGAGGACATTTATGATGAAGAGGAAATTGTAAGCAGAGTTTAGATTAGATACGATTAGATTAGATTCAACTTTATTATCATTGTGCAGAATACAGGTACAGAGCCAATGAAATGCAGTTAGCATCTAACCACAAGTGCAAAATACAGCATTACTACCAATTATTTACAGATAAAGTGCATGTAATGAGTATGGAGACAATGCTTTCAAGTGTGAACATTATATACAAAAGAGACCAGAACAGTTATTATTTACTGTATAAATGTTGGCTGAGAATTGTATATGTTTATAGATGCATATATACAATGCAAGTATGAATAGTACAGTATTAGACTGTACAAATATACAGATATGATGAATATTGCAGCATCAAGAACAAAGTGTATTTAAAATGATGTTATTAAAGTGACTGTGATTAGCTTAATAAAGTTACAGCTTCAAGGAGGAAGCTTTTTCTGAGCCTGTTGGTGCAAGAGTGGAGGCTCCTGTAACACCTACCAGTAGGAGATGGAAAAGTCTGTAGTTGACGAGAAACTTCCTTATAACCTTCCTCACCCTACCCAAGCAAAGCAATGTTTGTGGTAGATGCACTCTGTGGATAACTGAGTGCTGATGATGTGTCGGGCAGTTTTCACCACCTGCTGGAGTGCCTTACAGACAGATTGAGAGCAGTTGCCGTACCATACTGAGATGCATCTAACAATGTAAAGTCAGGTCCTCTGGACGGATTCTTCTTCTCGTAATGTTTTGTCTTTTATCCAAAGACATCTTGGATGAAAGAAGAAACATTTCAGCAAGAAGAATCCATCCAGAGGACCTGAATTTATTTTGTTAACGTTATGTACCTGGATTATTGAGCATGCGTCAGGCTATAGTGAGAAGCAGTTTGTGAGAATGCCCTCAGTAGCACAGTGATTAAAGTCCAGCAATATCCTTGAACACAGGTGAGCCTTTTTAAGGCTCCATAGGAAATAAAGACACTGTTGCACCATTTAACCTGAATTAAGGTGCTAAGTGACCAAGAGAAATCCTCAGAGATGTGAGTACCATCCAGGAACTTGAAGATACCGGTTCCACCATAGCTCCATTCACAGATGGGAGTGGGTCTGACTCCTAGCCTTCCGAAAGTTCACCATCTCCTTGGTTTTGTTGATATTAAGGGTATTAAGGGTTATTAAACAAGGTCAAGGAAAATAAAAACAGCAGTATAGTATTGGCAGAATATTTACCATAGCCAGAATGTTTTTCCATGTGCTGTAACAATTAGACTTCTGTGTTTGTCTTGCTCCCTGAGATTTTTTTCCCTCAAAGAAACAAGATTATAAAGGCTTTCCGAATGTATAATTTCTTTTAGTTCTGGGAAAAAACGCCACAAGCGCTACAGAAACACTAAAATATCTACGGCATTCCACACCAGTATGTGGTGACTGTTGACATCACCAGTGCATCGAAACAGAATAAGAACATCTCCTGACTAGTGTTGCCAACCTGGCAACTTTGTTTTAGTGGCTATTCATAACTCTTTAGTGACTCTTTTTCAAAACAGTGCCTAGCAACAAATGTAACGTTTTTTTTCTGGTGTTATTGGAGACTTTTGAAGACTCTGATTGAAAGCATGTACCTTTATTACTGTCTTAATGAGCAGCGTGTGATGCTTTGGGCCCCTTCTCTGTCCCAAGGCAGCCCAGTCTGCCCACATGGTCCAGCTGTAGTTCAAGTAGGAGTTTTCCACTCCGCCATGTCCAGACTTCAGAAGAATTATAAATACACAAGATGCGACATAAAAAACAAACAAAAAAGAAATCTAAAATACTTTGTGAATGTGAAATTAACTTTTTCTTAAATTAATCTTTCTTCTTCTTCTTTTGGCATTTCCCTTTTCAGGGGTCTCCACAGCGAGTCATCCTCCTCCATCTCTGTCCTCTGCATCCTCTGTCCTCACTCCATCAACCTCCATCTCCTCTCTAACTGCATCCATATACTGTATCTTATTCTTTGTCTTTTTCCTGGCAGCTGCATTTCTAACATCCTTCTACCAATATACCCACTGTCCCTCCTCTGGACATGTCCAAACCATCTCAGTCTGGCCTCTCTAACTTTATCTCCCAGTTGTTCAACATGTGCTGTACCTCTGATGATCTCATTCCTAATCTTATCCATCCTTGTCACTCCTAAGGAGAACCTCAAAATCTTAATTTCTGCTACTTCCAGTTCTTTCTCCTGTCATTTTGTCCTTGTCTCTGTCTCCAGGCCATAGCTGGTCTCACCACTGTGTTGTAAACTTTTCCTTTTACCTTTACAGGTACCTTTAGCCAAATTTTTACTTCCAGAACAAAAGGAAGTAAAAATTTGGCTCCAGGACAGCTCCCCCATGCTGAGAGACTGCTTTGAAAAAACTGATTGGTCTGTCTTCAGGGAGGCAGCTACTGATGGGAACTCTGTGGATCTGGAACTTTATGCATCCTCAGTTCTGGGTTATATTAGCACATGCTCTGAAAATGTATCCATAAAAAAATATGTTAAATCTTACCCCAACACAAAACCCTGGTTAAACAAAGAGGTTCGCACTCTGCTGGCAGCCAGGAACACTGCCTTCAAGTCTGGAGACTCAGAGGAGCTGAGAAAGACCAGGAAAGAGCTTGTTGCTGGCATTAAGAGGGCCAAGGCCACATATGTACAGAGGACCGAGGGTCAGTTCACCTCACAAGACCCACGGAGCATGTGGAAGGGCATCAAATGCATAACTGATTATAAAAGCAGGAGCAAACAGTGCCCCAAAGACCCATCTCTGCCTGATGCCCTCAACAAGTTTTATGCACGGTTTGAAGACCCAAATAGACCACCCAGCACCAGACTCACCTCATCATCAGAGGAAGAGCATCTCAGCGTGACCACAACAGAAGTGAGGAGTAGTCTCAGAAGGATCAACCCTCATAAAGCAACTGGACCGGACAACATCCCCGGGAAAGTTCTGAAGGAATGTGCGGACCAGCTCTGTGAGGTGCTGGCTGACATCTTCAACACCTCACTTGCTCTGGAGACAGTCCCCACCTGCCTGAAGACCGCCACCATCATCCCAGTCCCAAAAAGCTCCACAGTGACTGGTCTGAATGACTATAGGCCGGTGGCCCTCACCCCGATAGTCGCAAAATGCTTCGAAAAACTGGTCATGACCCACATCAAAACAACCGTCAACATCAACGAGGACCCTCATCAGTATGCTTACCGTGAGAACCGATCAACAGAGGACGCCATCTCTTCTGTGGTCCACACTGCTCTCACCCACCTGGATCAGAAAGACTCCTACGTGCGTATGCTCTTTGTGGACTTCACATCTGCCTTCAACACCATGATCCCCCAAACTCTGATGGACAAACTATCCACACTTGGACTAAGCCCCTCCGTTTGTAACTGGGTACTAGACTTTTTAACAAACAGACCACAGTCAGTGAGGATCCACAACTTCTCCTCCTCCACCATTGCCCTCAGCACTGGCTCTCCTCAAGGATGTGTGTTGAGCCCCCTTCTGTTCACTCTGCTCACATATGATTGTGCAGCTACCCATCCAGGTTGTCATATTGTAAAGTTTGCAGATGATACAGCGGTGGTGGGATGCATCACAAACAATGATGAGTCCAGCTACAGGCAGGAGGTGGAACACCTGGAGAGCTGGTGCAAAGAGAATAACCTTCACATGAATGTGAAGAAGACAAAGGAGATGATTGTGGACTTCAGAAGGAACAAACAAACACACACCCCACTGAACATAGGTGGATCAGTGGTGGAAGTGGTCTCCAGCTACAAGTACTTGGGTGTACACTTGAATGATAACCTCAGCTGGAGCAACAACACCACCAGCCTGATCAAGAAAGGTCATCAGAGACTCTACTTCCTCAGACGGCTGAGACGAGCTGGTCTGAGTAGCCCAGTCCTCACCTCCTTCTACAGGTGTGCAGTGGAGAGCATCCTGTGCTCCAGCATCAATGTGTGGCATGGAGGCTGCACAGCTGCAGAAAGAAAAGCTTTGCAGAGAGTGGTGAAGGCTGCACAGAAGTCTGTTGGAGTCAGTCTCCCCACCATCACAGACATTTACACTTCGAGATGCAGGAAAAAAGCCACCTGCATCATGAAAGACCCCACTCACCCAGCACACACACTCTTTGCCCCACTCCCCTCAGGACGGAGGTTGAGGAGCATCAAATGTAGAACCACTAGACTGAGGAACAGCTTCTACCCTGAGGCTGTTAGACTCATGAATAAATAAATAATAAGAATAATCACTGTGAAATATCACATCATGCTGATGCTGATCTGTTTTCTTGTTGCTGTGTTCATCTGTGACCATCTGCTCATAAAGACTCATGTTCGTGCTGCTGTTTGTAATGACGTTTTTCTATTACTCTAGGGCTTAGTGTATTTCTAGTTGGATGTTTTTCTTAGTTCATATCCTAGATGTTATTACTGTTTTTCTCTTACATTTTGTTGTTGGATGTAACTGGGACCCTGTGTACATAATCTCATTTCATCCCATGTACTACATGTGGTGCAAATGACAATAAAGACTCTCTGACTCTGACTCTGATATTTGATCTGTGCTGCTATCTCATGCTGCTGCTGCTGAACTCATGCTGTTGTAATTATTCTTACCCATCTACTCATCGCAGACTCATGTCTGGGCTGCTGTTGTTACACCATATTGTTTTACATTATTAGTGTTTAGCATTTATCTAAGTGTATATCTTGATCTTTATTTACTGTTTATCCTTAATTATTATTATTTTTAATTTATTTTTTTACCTTGCTCTGGTCGCAAGTGGCAGCTTCTGCTTTTCCTCTCCCATCTTTTCCTCTCCCTACTTGGCTCTTTGTCTTGTCTGCAGTTCCTCAGCACTCATCTCTTGAACGCAAAGTGAGATTATGGATTTGGTACCATGGACGATCAACTCCATTGACAAGATTTTTTCTACAAAGCGACAAGGTCCGGGGGAGCCAGCTTGCCCGTCACAGACACACTCTGGGGGTTACGTGACGGATTCCTGGGCGAGTGGAAGGTCATGTGTCTCTCAGTCCTGTCTGTGGAGGATGTCGAAGATGTTTACATAATTGGATTTATGATGGCAGGAGCTTTACTGTTCGGCATCAATGGAACAATGTTCTATCGGAAATTGAGGAAGACTTCAGAGGCGATTACTGCCATGTCTAAGCTTCTGAGTCAGAGTGAGAGTTTGATCCGTGCCGTGACCTCAATAAATCAGCTACGTTACGAGCTTAACCGGAAGGTGGAGGCGATTTCTGAGAATCTCAGACCCCCCGCGAGTTTTGGGACTCGTCAGCGTGGTGGAATCAATCTGGATGAGGATTCATAGCATGGATCAGAAGGATTCCCACAATTAAACCATTGGATTTGGATCGTCAAGATGGACACTCAAGGCTGCAGGAAAAGAAAATTGTCTGCCTGAAGAAAATCAACAATCAAGCTTAACTGAATCTGACTACCAAACAGCCTTGGAAATGGGCTGACTATCAAATTTCTCCTGGGTCATGAGTAACCAAGGAAAATTTTCTGTGAGCGCTTATCAGAAATGCTGGCTAGAAACATCACAGAACTGTGGCTGATCTGAAAAAGGCTCATGGACTAAATATCCCTGCCTGGACCTCAAATGCATATGTAATTTGTCTTAACTGACAAGTTACCGAGATGGTGTAGAGGCAGGGAAGCCGGCTCAGGACCGGAAGGTCCCGGGTTCGATCCCCGGTCACGGCATACCTCGTTGTGTCCCTGGGCAAGACACTTAACCCTGAGTTGCTTCCGGTAGGACTGGCTGGCGCCTTGCATGGCATCTACTGCTACCGGTGTATGAATGTGTGTATGAATGGGTGGTTGGCTGGTACCGTGAAGCGCTTTGGGGCCCCTCATAGGGGGCTAGAAAGCGCTATATAAGTAAGCTCCATTTAACTGTGCTTGCTGGTAGAGTTTTTTGATGTCTCATATCGTGTCCTAATAGACAAGATGTGAAATATCTTTTTTGTAATACCACTATCTACCCTCATGGTTCTTCTCCTTTTTCATATCTAAGATTATCATTCTGATAAGGAATTAGATGGCCGCGCTGATAACCAGCTGCAGCTTCGTACACTTAGTCCAGCTTTCGGATGACTGTGCGTACATGTTCCCGTTGTACCGTGGTACAATGTAAATAAAGATATTCTGATTCTGATTTTTATACTTTATATTTGTGTAACTGGGACCCTGTGTACATAATTTAGTTCCACCTCATGTACCACATGTGATGGAAACAACAATAACATTGACTTGAACTTGAACTATATTCATACCATCTGCTCACTTCAGACTCATGTTCAGGCTGCTGTTTAATAAATTGTATTATATTATATTAGTATTGTTTAGTGTATATCTTAGATCCTTATATTCTGTTTCAGTTTATACTTTATATTTTTGCTATTTTGGGGTGTAACTGGGACTTTGAATACACAATTTTGTTCCACCTCATGTACCACATGCGATGCCAATGACAATAAAATCTTACTTTCTTGAACCTTAAAACACCACTGAATTATTTTTGTAATTTGAACTGATGAGTTTGTCTTATGTGTTTCTGTAGAGACATGTTTTGTGGTCACCATCTTCATTCCTCTTTTTATTGTCTTTTTATTGTTGTATTGCTTTGGTTTGTCTCTGAGCACCATCAAACATTTTCAATTTATTTGACCACAAAGAAAGTTTAACTGCAGACAATCTTTAGTTTTGCAACATTTGAGCTTTCTATGTCCAAAATAGTTTTCTGAATGTTTTTATTTGTATGTTTGACATTAACTATAGGTGTCCCTAGGTGCGAACACCATAGATATGGGCACAGTGGCCACTGCAGCCTGGAAAGGAAGAAGTAGGTAAAGAAAATGAATGGATGGATGTTGACAATGAGTTCAATACATGTACAAAAAATACCCCAAACTAATTATTTTATGTTTACTCTGTAAATGAGCTGTGTTGGATGCTTTCCCCTCCCCTTTCTTTGTAGTCTAACCCTCACATTAACTTTGTATTTCCTTTATTGTTAATCTAACAAACCTGGGAATTTATTGGGCTTAAAGAACTGGTGTAATCTTGAGTTTTTGTATAAATGCCCAATGTCAATCTTTTTAATTAGCTGTCTGACAGAGGAAATTCACCGCATGCTGCTGCAGAGCTGAGCTTTTAACAGTGTTTGGCGGCACAACAGAAATCTGAAATAACCAACACACAGGTGCATCTGACAGGAGAGCAGATTAGATGGGAGGATATCCTGGGAACCTGCTCTAAATCATCTCTAAAAGTCATTTATTGCTTTATCCTGACATCACATCTGAACTGTGAAAATGCTGCTTTACCCACAAGCCTTCCGCACAATTAGCTTTGTTTTAAAACTACCCGCAGACTTCTTTAGTTCTGGTTTGTTTTGAGGCTTTTCTGTTTCTGAAAACAGAGATCTGATCTCACTTAATTAAAAATGTTAGTGCGGCTCTTAAAATCGGGGAATTTAAAAGAGTAAAATTAGAATGGGACAAATAAACTTGAGTTTTATAGCCACAAAACACCTCAAAAACATTTAGGTATGGCCAACAAAGAGCTGTAAAAGTAAGTGCAATGAAATGGGCTGATTGGCAATAAGTCAATATGAGAAATGGACATTTTAGAGAGACTGAAGCTTCCAGAAGTGAAGATGGGCAGGGGTTCAGCAGTTTGCACAATCCTGGAAAGACACAATCAGTAATAATAATAATCAGTAATAATTAATAATAATCAGAAAGGTATACACAAGTATTAGAACATCACATGAAACAACAAAACAAACAAAATAAAAGAGCCTGGACTGTTGAACAGCTAGAATCCTATAAGAGAAGAATGGGGCAACATTCCCTCCAAAACCTCCAAAGATCCATTTCACATTACATAAAATAGTAGTTTATGAGATTTACAAATCGTTCCATTTTGGTTTTATTTCATTTTATGCAACGCACTAACCTTTTGAAGTTGGCGAATGAATCCAACAATTTTCAGTCAGGTCATCTGGACGGTTTCTTTGTTGCTGAGACATTTCGTCTTTCATCCAAAAGGACTTCTTCAATCTGAAGAGCCCACCAAACCAAACTGAATCCCACAAACAGCTCACTCCCTGATAGGCCTGTCGCTATAAACAATAAATCAATGAATCGCATGATGAATGAAAATTATGAACCTCATTATAATTTACCGGCTTTATCATTTCTTTGCGTCCCTTTCTTTACTGAAGACATTGGTTGACAAAAGGCTCAACTCCGGTGCTCTTCACTGACCCATCCCTTTCTCTTTGAAATCTGTTTTAAACGTCCAAAATCGCATTTTTGATTCATATAAACTGGTTCAATCTTTAGTGTCCAGAATCCATTTTTCCAAACTGATTTTATAAAGTAAACCCATGACTAGGCCTGTCGCAATAAACAGTAAATCAATTAACCGCATGATAAATGAAAATTGTTAACCTCACTGACCCCTCACTTTCTCTTTAACATCTGTTTTAACTATCCAAAATCGCGTTTTTGGATCGTTAAAAGCAGCTAAGCTGAGAAGCTAAGCTACGAGCTAAGCTAACAGGCCGAATAAACTTCTGTCTTGTCGAAGCTCCAGAATTCACTGTTGAAACCTGTGCCTTTGTGTGAAAAGTTGTTTTTCTCTGCAAAAAGAAGCTGAGAACTTGTTTACGTATTTTTTTGTAATTAAAAGCTGTGTGAAAAATGCTATGCTAAAGAGCTCAAATCACAGAGCGTACGCCATGTCACCATGTCAGCCCATGTCAACCCATGTCACGTCAAGGGCCCTCCCTACCACTTTTCTTAAAGAGACACGCTCAACTATCCATCCATTGGTTCAGACAGGCTTATACTGTCATCAGGTGGTCAAAAAAGGTACTACACTCCAAACAAATCAAAAATTCTTTTAAAATTTGACAATTAATTATTGTTAAATTTCAAACAATATTATCTTTTATCGCAATAATTTTTGAGACAATTAATCGCCCAGCAAAATTTGCTTTCATGACAGGCCTACTCACAGAGTGGATAAAATCAGTTTGCTGGTGATAAGATGGCCTCCAAGGCCTGCCCTCTCCCCTGTCAATTTCTTTAAGGCAGCCATGCCAAAGTGGTTCAAAACACCAAAGTTCATGCTCATTAATCTAGGTATTAATCCAGTAATAATAATAATAATAATAATAATAATAATAATAATAATAAATTCAATTTATACCACACTTTTCATTAATAAAAATCTCAAAGTGCTAAACAGCTAAAGTAATGTTCAGTCAGGTCATCTGGGCAGTTTATTTTGTTGCTGAGATGTTTCATCCTTCATCCAAAGGACTTCTTCCCTGAGACCACACCTTGTCACCAGGAAACTGGTTTTATCCACTATGGGACTGAGCTGTTTGTGGGATTCAGTTTGGTTTGGTGGCTCCTCAGACTGAATAAGTCCTTTGGATGAAGGACGAAACGTCTCAGCAACAAAAGAACCCGTCCAGATGACCTGACTGAACATTATTGGATTTATACCTGGATTAATGAGCATGAACTTTGTTGTTGGGGAATCAATGATCAGTAACATAACTAATCACAAGTCACTCATAAAAATATAAAATAGTAAAACACAGGGGTGGCACAGCCATGCAGTTCTTGGAGCTCTTGTCTCATGCAGGTCACAGGTTTGAACCTTTGTCCTTTCTGGGTGGAGTTGGCACGTTCCCTCTGTGCATGCGTGGGTTTTCTCCGGCCACTATTCCTCCAGACAAAAAAACAACAACACGCACGTTAGTTTAATCAGTAACTCAAAATTGTCTGTAGGTGTGAGTGACAGCATGAACAGTTTGTCTCGTTTGTCTCATGTGTCCCTGTGATGGACTGGAGACCTGTCCAGGGTGTCCCTAGACCCCCCCACAGTGACTGTTAGAGACAGACAGACCTGATAGACGTAAGTAGGAAAATTTATTTACAGGGGGTCCCCGACTTACGAGCGCTCTTACTTACGAGGTTCCGGGCTTACGAGCTCTCTAATGAACATTAAATTTGTAAAGAACATACAAAAAATACAGCACTTTTATGTGTTTTTAGATGAAAGTGTGTTAGCTAACCGTTTGTAAACAAGTTTCTGAGCATGTTTATGAACTAGTATGAATGTTTAGCATTCATAGCGTTAGCATAGGATAGCGCTAGCATAAATTTTCCGACTTACGACCGAAAATCCGGACTTACGAGCGACACGTGTTTCGTGTTCCGACGTACGAGATTTTTGTCTTACGAGATAGTCGTAGGAACGGAACTTGCTCGTAAGTCGGGGACCCCCTGTATATAAAAATGGGTGGATGGATGGTAAAATAAAATAAAAATGCACAATGATGAATTTGAAGCTGCTTCACATGATGCAGCTGCCAGTTGATGAACTGATTAATCTGTTGCTTCAAGGCAATATTTAACATTTAGCAAATTCTTTCTCACAAACCCTCCTGCGAACATTAATTGCTCTCCGTCTTTATAAACAGCAGCTTTGGTTCATGTGCAGGTGGCACCATGTTTGGTTCTTCTGTCTGAGCAATCTCTGACATTATCAATGATTTATTGATTTAATAAAGACTCAAACTGGAAGTTATCAGTGCTGGTGGCACAAAGAGAAAATGTTTTGTATAAACAAATCTTTCACAGCGTTCAGCTGCCAATTCTCAAACAATGACTATTTCTTAAAGACGTGCAGTGGGAAAACACCTACATACTTATGGCAATTTTTAGGATTGCTGGTTGCCAGAGTTGGACAATATGGCTTTTGTCTACCTATTTGTTTGTCTTCCTCTGAGATACAGATGGGAGATAAAGCGCAGACTTGGTAGACGTTCTGATGCTTCTGACTCAGCTTTATGATGCAGCTGTCACAATGTAATGATAAGATCAGCTGCAAATATGAAGCACGTTCACTGAACAAGGTGGGTGGTGAGACTTATCAATATTCAAATTCATAACCATGTGCCAGGTAAGAATGTGGTGGGAACAAAAAAAAAAAAACTGAGACTAAAAGTCAACTTTTAGTGCTCTGAAAACTCTTGAATTTATTTTTTAAATCATAAAATGCAGCTTACAATGGATTTATTTTAAATTTGCATGTATTTAATTTAAAGCCTTTGTGTTGAGGATTTTAAATGCTTTTTCCATCTGACTTTATAAGTTTGTCTTTTAGCATCATGCGAGAAGTTTATTTTTAATTTAGATTTTATTAGTGTTATTATGAGGCTGTTTAAATGTGTTTTTAAGTCTTCAATATGTTGCTCTGTTATAGTTTTATTTATTTTTTTGTTCTGTACAACACTTTGGTCCTATGGTTGTTGAAAGTGATTTACAGTAAAAAAAAGATATAGTAAGGTGTGGTATTGTTTGAAAGACTTGTGTACAATACTGTAAACTAAACTTATCGGTATAGAAAGGTCTAAAGTTTAAAAAGACACTACTATAATGAAACAGAAATAACAATGAATTGATTGTTTAAGGAATGATTTGTCACAGAGCCTTTAAAATATGAGGGAAATGAACAACTAGAAGCAAAAGAATTAGTGTCAGGAAATTGTTGCTGCTTCAAGAAATTGTGAAATAAAACACATTACACATCCTGGTTATTAATATGTTGACCTGCTACCATCAGGCAGACAATAAGATCTAATAAAACCATAACAAATGACACCTGACAGCAAAACCCACAGCTAAAAAATGAAAATTATACCAATGCTGGTGGAACAAAGCTGGAAGAAAAAAAAAATTAATATCCACTTATTTGTTTTTCTTTTTTTTATTGTAATAGTTATAAACAAGTTGTATGATGCAATGACTGAGTTTACATATTTTTAGTTCTGTTGTATAAGTGAAAACTTGAAGTTGTTAACTATCAAGAGGAAAAAGTCAGCATAGTGGTGCAGTGGGTACTTCTCAGAGGGTTGCCGGATCAACTCCCATCCAGAGACCATTCTGGGTGGAGATGGCATGTTCTCTCCATCTCAGTGCATGCGTGGGTTTTCTTCGGGTACTCTGGTTTCCTCCCACAGACCAGAAACATGCATGTTCAGCTGACTGGTAACTAAATTGTCTTTAGATGTGAGTGAGAGAGTGAATGGTTGTTTGTCTTTAAGTGTCCCTGTGATGGACTGGAGACCTGTCTGGGTGTCCCCCACCTCTTGCACAGTGATTGCTGAACATGGACACCAGTGACCTCCGTTGCCCGAAAAGAAAGAAGTGGGTAAAGATAAAGATAAAGGATAAATGATCAAAGACTTGACTGAGCACCTGAGATGTCCTGTAGCTGATCAGCAGCTGTATGACAAGTTTATTTGAGCTAACTCTGGAAATCACCTTGATGGAGAAAAAAAATCCTGCTTCTCTCTGTCAAACTGTTGTCCCATTGAGTAAGCTAAAAGACTGAAACAAATTGTGCCTTTGTGAAAATAAAGAGCCTAATGATCCTATTTTAAATTAAGTTTTTGGTAATTAATCCAATGTGTCAACCCAACAGTGGTCCATCCCTTGAGTTTAGGAGTTTTCTATGCCTGAAGGATTCATGTTGGGGTTAGGGGGTTAACAACAAAAACACACTTCTGAATATGGTACAAAAACTGAAACTGTGTGAAAAACCATCACACGTTGAATGTTTGTTTTATTAGTAGAAAGATATGAACCCATGGGTCTCAGATATTTCGCGGTCACTATTAAATGTTCTATTAGAGAAGTCCTATATACTTATGCATGCTCACAACCACTCACAAATAGATGCAGGGATGCACATGCAGGTATCATATGTATATATGTAGATGTGCATGTAACTGCATATGCATGTATATGTACAGTATGTATGTATGTATGTATGTATGTATGTATGTATGTATGTATGTATGTATGTATGTACTGTATGTATATACTATATATTATAGGTATAGGTATATATATATTTATAAAAATCTACTGCAAAGACATGAATATTCTGTCTTTTATACAAACGTGTTTTGTTATTGTGTTCTGTCATGTTCTTTGCAGGTTTGCGGGCGGCGGTCGGGTGTGTTTGCCTTGTGCTTTTTGTGTGTATTTGTTATGTTTTGTGGTCTTGCTTTCCGTCTTTCCTTTCTTTCTATCCTATTTAATAATAAAAAAATATTCATAATGGTGTGAAGAGGATGGCTATAAGGTGAGAAGGGAGGCCATCTATAAAAGGGAAAAAAAGAAAAAAAGAAAGAAAGATATGAACCCATGATGCCTGTTTTTGGACGTTTAGACCACAAACTCCATGGGTCAGTTTCACAGTCAGGGCTTAAATAAAACCAGGCCTAAGCTGATCTTGTCTAACTTAATCCACATTAATCCAATTGCTTTCTGGCTTTGTGCACTTTTTTTTGCAATTTGATTCACTCACCACACAAACAGCTGTTTCACAGTGGACAGTTTCACATGCCAAAAATCTCCAAGGGATAAGTGCTTGTAAGGAAGGAGGTATAGGTGCTGCTGAGTTACATAAAATCTTTGTCTGAAGCAAACAAATTATTTCAGTGGTGTGCATACGAAAACGGTCACGGAAATATGTATCATCAAATTAATTCAGCGGGTTACTCAGGTATATTCAGGTCTCTGAGAAATCTTTCTGGTCTTGGTGGCATGACCGATGTAGTCAAGATAATCCATTTTGCCCATCCACAGTGAAGCATACAACCTTTAGGGCGGCCGTGGTGTAGTGGTAATGGCAGTCGTCTCCCGATCGGAAAGTTGGCGGTTCGACTCCCGGGACCCGCACCATGTGTCGTTGTGTCCTTGGGCAAGACACTTAACCCTGAGTTGCTCCCGGTAGGACTGGAAAGCACCTTGCATGGTAGTCTGCCGCCACCGGTTTATGAATGTGTGTAGCATTCAATATATGTGTAGCACTTTGAGATTTTCAGTAATGAAAAGTGCGTTATAAATTGAATTAATTATTATTATTATTATTATTATTATTATTTACTCTGGAGCTAATTCTGCCTCTGACCAGGTTTAATTTAAGTCTTCATTTAGACCTGGATTAGATCTAGTCTTCCTTCAAGACAGAAGATTATTTAACTCAAGACTAGGATACATCTGGGACTGTAATCCATTTCTTAGAAAGCTGTTTCAATAAATCCTGGTTTAAAATGTGATTTAATCTAGAACTACGGCTTAATCCCTGTACGAGAAACTGGGCCCATGTGTTTATGTGCACATAAACACTACAGGAACGAGGTGAGCCGCTTGGCCTTGTGGTGCGGACACAACAATCTCACTCTCAACGTGGAGAAGACAAAGGAGATTGTTGTGGACTTCAGGAAGAGGGATGCCAACATGCCCCTCTGACCATCAACAGCACCGCAGTGGAGAGAGTGGACAGCACCAAGTTCCTGGGAGTGCACGTCTCAAAGGACCTGTCCTGGAGCAGGAACACTGCAGCACTGGCCAAGAAGGCTCACCAGCGTCTCTACTTTCTCCGCAAGCTGAAAAGGGCTGGAGCTTCAACCCATCATGTGCACCTTCTACAGAGGTGCCATAGAAAGTGTCCTGACCAGCTGCATCACTGTGTGGTTTGGTGCATGCACTGCATCCTGCCGCAAGAGCCTCCAGCGCATCGTGAAAGCAGCTGAGAAGATCGTCGGCACCTCCTTGCCCTCACTGCAGGACTTACACAGCAAACGCCTCACTCGGAAAGCCCACTGCATGGCAGGTGATCCCACACACCCACTACACAGCCGCTTTAGACTGCTGCCATCAGGGAGGAGACTGAGGAGTCTCCAGGCTCGAACCAGCAGACTGAGAGACAGCTCTGTTCATCAGGCAGTCAGAATGCTAAACACTCTGCCTGCTCTGCCTCCCCTCCCATTTGAACTGCCTTAACACAAAAAACTTTCTCACACATTACCACTCAACACAAAGTTTTTAACACTGGACTCTGTGTCATCAAACGGGTTATTCACTAAACTCTCGGTCATGTGTTCATTCAGTTTGCACTACTTCTCATATTTGCACTAATGTTTGTATTACATTACTGCCTATAGTCATACTACTGTTTACATTCACTGTTTACATTTATTAATACTGTTTACATTTATTACTACTGCTTTACATTTATTACTACTGTTTACATTTACACTACTTTTATCTACACTACTGCAGATACATATACAGCATTCTCTGACTAGCCTTATCTAAGGATGCCAAATGTGCCTTATGTGCCTTACTTCATATGCCACTTTGCCTCTATACCAACATCAACTACCTCATACATATACTGTGTACATTAACTTATATGCTGCTGTGCCACTCTTTGCAAATGTCAACGCTAGAAACTTCAGTTTATTTTATAGATTTACGTTTTTATACTTTTCATACTACTATGCAAAAACTCAGGACAGTATTACACTTTTATTATTTCATTTTATGCTTATGTTCATTGGGTGTTTGGTGTTTTAGGGGTGTTTGGTGTTTCAGTGTTGGTGTAAATTTTCATACTTTTATACTATTATGAAAAAACTCAGGACAGTGTTACACTTTTTTACTATTTTATGCTTATGTTTATTAAATGTTTTAGTGTTTAGTGTTTAGATGGTTACTGTTGCACCGAGGGACTGAGAGAAACGCAATTTCGGTCCTGTGTATGTCCTGTACATATTGCAGTTCTGACAATAAAGTTGACTTTGACTTTGACTTTGATGTCTGGTCCTGGAGCTGTGATCCAGTGATAATTGTAGCTTTTTCAGTTGACTAGCCTTCTGGATGGGAAACAAAAAAACATCTTCAGCTTCAGAACAGAAATCCATTTGTTTTTGTCTTTATTCCAGAATAAGTAGCATATGCTACCAAAACATACACATCCATGTGAAATTTGACAGATAACCATATCCATATACAGTACATTCATTGTGAAGTGGTGGTGACAGGAACCAAGACTGTGGAACGTATGTCTTCTGCCCAACAACAAAAAAGAAAGTTCAAGAAAAAGTTTGAGAAAACAAATTCACAGATCACATCTGCAAGCATAGATTAATATTTTATGTGCACACACACAAAACTCAGAACAATGTAAAAGCAAACAAAATAAATGTCCAACACTGTGTGTGTATCTGTGTATCTGTGTGTGTGTGTGCGTGTCCTTGTTTATGTCACGTTGTGAGGCCCATTATTCTGAGTTGTACCCAATTTTGAGGACCAACTGCTTCTTATGGTGCCCAAAGCCCGAGCCCCATAAGAAGCAGTCCCGTTGGTGGATTAGGGGTTAGGTTTAGGACTAAGGTGTGAATTGAGGATGTGTTAAGTTTAGGGTAAGGTATGTATTGGTAATGGTTAGGTTTAGGGTAAAGGTCAGGGTTAGGCTATAGAAATGAATGAAAAATGAATGGAAGTCAATGCAATGGCCCCACAAAGACAGACAAACAAACCTGTGTGTGTGTGTGTGTGTGTGCAGGTATATAGAGTCTGCTCAGTGTGAGACACCTGGTGGGCGGAGTCATCATGTTCAGTCATGCATGTGTCTCTCAGAGTAAGAAGCTCTGGATTAAAAACAGGTTTCTGAAGCTGTGGCACTCTGAGGGAAAAGATCCAGATGTTTGTTGTTGTAAGAGTTAGCATCGTCAGGCAGCTCCAACGATTCCTGCCTTAAATCTTTCACTGCACGTCTGCTTGTGTCCTCCTGCCAGACAAACCGCACAGCCAATACATTTTTCTCACACTGATTCAGTTTCTGCAGCATTTACTCAGTGATAAATAAAACAAGCTTCTTTTTTTTTTTTTTTTTTACAATTCTTATAAATAAAAGTCAGTTGAATAAATTTAAGGACTGGAGGTTGAGCAGCATGTAACAAAAAATATCCAATTATTTATATTCTACAAATACTTTTAGAATAACATGTTTATTTTGTAACAAAATAATTGTGTAAAAGAAACATCCAAGTTCATGCTCAATAATCCAGGTACAAAAGAAATCCAATAAAGTTCAGTCATCTGGCTGGTTTCTTTCTTTTTTTTATTTTTTGGAGACGTTTTGTCCTTCATCCAAAGGATTTCATCAGTCCGAGGAGCCACAAACAAACGCAGTCCCACAAGCAGCACTCACATAGTGGATCAACCAGTTTGATGGTGACAAGATGGTTTCTGGGGGCTGTCCTCTCCCCTGTACACTCAAAGGAGTCGACGGGGGAACTTAAACATCAACGTTCATGCTGAATAATCCAGGTAGAAATCCAACAAAGTTCAATCAGGTTATCTGAACGATTTCTTTTTTCTTTCTTTTCTTTTTGAGACATTATATCCTTTGGCCAAAGGAGTTTGAATCTTTTGGTAAATATCCTTAGGTTACAAAAAAAAAAAAATACAGGTAAAACATCCAACTTTGTTCTTAAAAAGCTAAGTCTGGTCCTCTGGACATTCAAAAAACAAAACAAAACAAAGCAAAAAAAAAAAAAAGTAGAAACGTATAAAAGACTGAGCTGAATACAGCATCTCAGACTGAGGAAGTTTTTCGGACAAAAGACGAAACGTTTCTACTTTTTTTTTTTTTTGCTTTATTTTGTTTTGTTTTTTGAATGTCCAGAAGACCAGACTTAGCTTTTTTAGATTCTTCTACCTGGATTATTGAGCATGCATCAGGGTATCCAACTTTGTTGTTAACTTTGTTAAAATTTTGAATGTTTTACCTGGATTATTGAGCATGAACTTTGATGTTTTGAACCACTTTGGCTATGGCTGCCTCAGAGGGGTCGATGGGGGAGAGGGCGGGCCCCATAAACCACCTAATCACCAGCAAACTGGTTGGTCTACTAGTGTGCTGTTTGTGGGACTGAGTTTTTTTTTGTTGCCCCTCGGTCTGATGAAGTCCTTAGGATGAAGGACTAAACGTCTAAAAAAAATAAATTAAATAAAAAGCTGGATGACCTGACTGAACTTTGTTGCATAAAAGAAGGTTTGAAAAACATTTTTTGAAAAAGTATTGTAGATTCAGTGATACCAACTGTCATCTCAAGCTGACATAATGACTATGATGATTATTTTAGACCTCACCATTGTTTTTCCACATTTTTTAGTTGAAGACATTTTAACTTGTACCAAGACAATTGGATAAAAAAAACTGTTGTTTATTTGATTTTGACCTGGTGCTGGTTGTTAAAGATTAGCTCAAAGAGCCGTGAGTTCTTGCAGAAAATGAAGGAATGATTTGTTGGAAAAATGTGACGCTTGCGAGGAAGACAGTCCCTGACATGTTTCTGATCAAAACAGAAAAGATCAGAGTTGGGTGGGACAAAATGACATTATAATCACACAACTAACTAAGATAAACATCTTCCCTTTTTCCCATGTTCATTCACATCATCAGCATCTCATGGTACAGTACATGAAACTGGCAGTAAATAACACTGAAGTGTCAGTAGTCTCATTAAGCTGCGACCTTTGCACCCACAGCCACTTGCTGAGGGAGCACGGTTCAGGTTTTGTTGCTAACTGTGCTGCTAATAAGGTCTTGTCGTGTGGATTTTGGCGTCCTCCACCTCGCGCTGGTTTTCATATCTGCAGCCATTTTGTGCATGCTTGTGTAAACAATAACAGCGCGTCAGTCGGTAGGAGCAACTCGCCTGCGGCGGTTCAGCCTCCCTGACAGACAGACAGCACTAACCTCCTTTGTTTCATCTCGAGAACAGAAGTTGTATTGTGGTTTAGCTGTTTCACAGCATTGGAATGTACTGTTGAGAGAAGCCAATTGAAAACACACACCCAACTGTTTTTACTGCAGATAGCATCGCTGCTGTCACAGTGACGGCTGCTAATTTTCTTGGATGTACAGAGGCGATGATTTGTGATTTATTTAGGGTATAAAAATGTTCTCACCGCAGTGCGGAACAGACAGGAGTCTGTTTGGGCGATCGTGTAGTTTGGGAGCACCACGGTACGGAGCTGCACACTCCGACCTGACGACACTAGTGATATTTCTAAAACGCGCATTCATCTGTGAGCTCGTTGTTTTGGAGTTTGGAGATTACTTTGGTTAATTTTCAGGCTCGGTTGATCATTTTTAGGAACTCGTTTCCTGTTTGAGTTCTGTAGAACTGCTGATGGTCATTTTCTGATTTAGTTTGACAGGGCGTTTTCTTACCTCTCGTCACGTGAAGCCCAGGGTGCAGGGGTGTCTGTATGGACTCCAACGACTGCTTATCCTAAGGGTTAATCTGTACAGTCAAAGAGCAAAAATCTTTATTTGGCAATGCCAATAAACAATACAGAAAATAGATTTTTTTTCTTCTAAATGTCTTCAAATCTAAAGACATTCCATTTTCTCATATAGACCTGAAAATAAACAGGCAGGCAGACACTTTATTAATCCCAGGGTGGAAATTTGAGGCATCAAGTAGCATTTTCTAATCATACAGAAAATAATACATGAAATAATAAACAAAAGAAGCAGAATACACAAATTTGACAACAAAAGACAATATGCACATGCACAATGTTGTAGAGAGTACTACATTCATGATTAACCTATGGTATATGCATTTATACATACACTGTACACATCTAAGCATACACATATGTAAATAAATACACATACATACGTGTCTGGGGATGCCACAGATTTACAAGGCTCTATTTTTACTGTACAGGGAGGAGTTGAACAGTCTGAAGGCCTGAGGGACAAAGGACTTCCTGAATCTGTGCATGGAGCAGGTCTGGGACAGCAATCTACCACTGAAGGAGCTGCTTAAAGATGGTACCATGCAGAGGATGGTCAGCAGTGACCATGTTGGATAGCAGCTTACTGAGGGTCCTTTTCTCTGCCGCAGATGTAAGGGACTCCAGCTCTGTCCCCAGTCCAGAACCAGCTTTCTTCACCAGTCTGAGTGAGTCTCTCCTCTTCATGCTGCCTCCCCAACACACAAGTGCACAGAAGAGGACACTGACTACCACAGAGTTGTAGAACATCAGCAGCAGTTTTGTGCAGACACTGAAGGATCCAGTCCTCAGGAAGTAGAGGAAGTAGATGGCGGCATGATTTGGGCTTGTTTAGCAGCCAGAGGACTTGGGCTCCTTGCAGCCATTGAGTCAACCATACACTCTTCTGTAGATCCATGTACCGTGTTTTTCGGAGTATAGGTCGCACCTTTTTATCATTTTTTCATGGCCTGCGACCTATACTCAGGTGCGACCTATATATGGCTTTTTATCACTTTCGGCGAAACAAATTTTTAAATCCAGCTCATTTCACAATTACGTTCATTTATTAAGGAAAAGTTCAGCTCAGACACATATTTGCTATAATTTTTATCAAACAAATAATTGTTTTTAAGTGTTAATCTTCTTAAAAGCCTTGCTGTGCGCTCCTGTGGCAGACATTTGCAGCAGAGCTAAACGTAGGTGCGACCTATCTAGGGATTTTTCCAATCTATTGGTGATAATTGGACAATGCGACCTATACTCCGGTGCGACCTATACTCCGAAAAATACGGTATTGTCCGATTCCAAATGTCAGGATTCAACAAACTTTTAAATGTTCCTCTGCAGATTGTTGTAACCCCCCCCCCCCACCACACACACACACACACTCATAATTCTTAAAGGATCTGTGCTTCTTCAGTTCACCATCATTCGTCTTTCCGACTTTTTAGTGGAAACAGTAAGGATTGTTGAGACAGATGTTCTCCTGTAACATCCTGCACTCTTTTAACATTTACTGTAAAATCTTCCAGAGTCCAACAACATCGGAGCGTCTAAGAGACAGCTCGGAAGTAGAAGTTAGGGACTGTTTCTCTCTTAAAGTTTAAGTAGTTTGAATCTGTTTATCCTAAAGTAAATCCAAAGATGTTCTGTGTCCAACCACACGCTGGTTGTCAACTTGTTTAGCTTCTGCATGTGAAGCCAAAGAATATCTGATGTTCACAACCTATTTATAGCTTTACCTCAAGTAAAATGTTAATTTTTTTTAGGTGGATTATTTTATTTCTAATGTGCTAAATGGGCCATAGCTTTTCAGCTTTCTAAATTAGAGCTTTGTTGTAAAATTTGGTTTGGAGAATACAATAAACATCTGGAATTTTTCAATCCTGAGCTGATATATTAACAAAATGCTAAAAATGTACAGAAGCAGGATGTGACCTTTTTATTTATTTATTCATTCCTGACAAAGTGATGCAGCTGAGTTATGTCGGCGTGTTGTCATTGAACACCCAAACATTTGCCCTCAAAGAAAGAAAAAAACTAACCGGAAAACCTCACTTTTAAACACATTCTCCAAGAATTTGTACTCCTTGTTTTTATTATTGCAATTATTTCTTATTATTGACTATTGCAATGGATTGTTGTCTGGGTGTCCAAGTACTTCTTTAAAAATTCTTCATCTGGTTCAAAATGCTGATGTCAGAGGAGAGATCATATATCTCCAATACTTTAAAGTATATAAGTAAGAAGAGACATAAGTAAAAAAGATTATAAATCTAGGTTTTAGCATGGAGAATTTACAGCTGTGGATGTAAAATTTGGCTATATTAGTATTAAATTCACAACAAAAACTTTCTTACTTGAAATATTCGAACAAAAGAAACCACAAACGGTATCGTTTTAGCGTCAAATGGTAGGTCAATTTCCAACTTTCTGTTTACAAACAAGAAAATGTCTTTCCAGAACAACGGAGTATAATGACAGTACCAGAAGAGATGGATGATGGTCTCCTCAGAGCTATGGCAGAGTGAACACATCGGGTCTACGTTTGGACGGTACTTGGAGATTATACAGTTGACACAACAACATTTTAAAGTATTGTACCAATGCAAAAGCCCCAAAAAACTAAAAACACTCTGTAACAAATTTCTGTTGAAAGTTGCCCAAAACATATTTTCATGTGATTATTTGCCTTTGTTCTCTTTTTTGTTATGCTATTAAGACTTTCCTTTTTGATAAATCCTTTAGTTAGAGTTGGCTTGTTATGCTGCTATGAGCTTAGACTACTGGAGGACAAATTGACCACAAATGAATAGTTTTCATTTGATATTATTTCTGTCTTAACATGTGATTCTTGACCTGCCATTGTGTATCTGTTCCTCTCAAACCCAGCTGGTCGAAGCAGACAGACGCTTGTCCTGAGCCCTGTTCTGCCTGAGGTTTCTTCCTCATGAAGGAGCTTTTACTTTCCACTGTCGCCTTCATGCTTGTTCGACATGAGAGTTCTGCTGGAGTTAAATTCAAAGGCAGTCTGCTGTGTTAAGTTTTTTTTTTATATACTGTACATGAATGTTTCTGTTCAGTGCCCTGAGGTAACTTCTGTTGTGAATTAGCACTTTATAAATAAACTGAATTGAATTCAAATTGTTTCGTGTTTTTGTTTCCCTGCATTTCTGAGTTGGACATTATCTAAAGAAACACGAAGCTGGCACAAAAGAAACCAATTTAATCTCAGGAAAGTGCAAAAACAAAAAAAAAGTTATGGTTTTTGTCAATATCTTGCAAATAGTTCTCTCTTTTAGTTTGTTCGTTTATTTGTTTGGTTTTTGTGGCAAGTCTCTTTTCAGTACCCTCAACGTACTTGAGCAACAAAAACTTTCGCATCAAGCATTCTTGGTGTTGTGTGTCGGATCTAATCTGAATCTTCTAGAAGATCATGCTTGTGTTTTATTTTTAATCCTGTGGTCATAAAGATTCAGCAGGACATGAGCGGCTCTCAGGAGCTGTGTAAAGTACACAAGTACAGTTCCTGTGACGGCGTGTGGAAACCGGGCCTGTTTTAGATCCGACACATGGCTTCTAGCAGCAGGATGACACTTGAGGAACATCCGGCAGTTTCTTCCCCAAAACGCTTCTGTTTTGACAAGAAATTCCTCCTGTGAGCCACTGTTTGAGATTTAAGACACGCTCTGGATGCCTGTACTGTTCAGCTGCTGACAGATGGCTGAATGTGTTTTTAAAAATGCTCACATGTTGGTAAAGGTAAAAATATGACATTTTTGTCCATGTTGATGTGAGTGCATAAACAGGTTTGTAGGAAAACATCTTATGAACCACTAGACAGACTTTATCGAAACTTGCAGAAATTAATTCACAACAACACATTTTAGGAGTCAGTCCCATTCAAGATGGCCACTTGAACTTAGCAAAAACTGAAATTAGTAATAATTCAGTCAATTTTACAAACTTTGAAATAGAATTTGGTGAGCTGCTAACCGAGAGTCATTCCCATTACTTCCGCTGAACAATACAGGTAGTCCCCGACTTACGACATCATCAACATACGAGGTTCCGGACTTACGAGCGGACTAACGAACAGTAAAGTTGTACAGAAAATACAGGACTGGTATGTGTTTTTAGATGAAAGTGTGTTAGCTAACCGTTTGTAAACAAAGTTCTGTGCATGTTTATGAACCAGTATGTACGTTTATGTTGAAAAACGGGTGTTTGGCGCAGCGCTAGCATACCTTTTCCGACTTACGACCAAAAATCCGGACTTACGAGCGACACGTGTTTCGGGTTCCGACATACGAATTTCCGTCTTACGAGCGATTCGTAGGAACGGAACTCGCTCCTAAGTCGGGGACAACCTGTAATCGATTGTTTGAAATTCAAGGTTAACTAGTGAAGTAAGCAGTCTGTAGAAAAGATTCCCATGAATCACTAGCCTGGCCCTCGCCTTCCTGCACAGCTCCGCTCAATTCTAATTTCCCTTCACTGCACAGTCTGGGATTTGTCCCATAGACAACGATTTCTCCGGTAGATTTTTGACCGGACCAATCAGAGAACAGAAGGGACGGAGTTTTTGGCCCCTAACCCACGCCCCCACCTGTCCCAGCGCAGCCAGCGAGCATTCGCATGTTCTCATTCAAAGCGATGCAAAGCGATGCAGGACTGTTTTATATGTGACACAAATGTATTAATTTCCCCTTCTTAATCCCTTATCTGGAGTTTTCTTTTGTTTTTTTGGCCAAAAGTCAAGTTATCGCTCCCTCCTCCCTCCTCCTCCTCTCCGCTGAGTGCCACCTGTCCCAGCGCGCAGCCAGAGCCAGCGCGCAGCTGCATGTTCTCATTCAAAGCGATGCAAAGCGATGCAGGACTGTTTTATAAATGACACAAATGTATTAATTTCCCCTTCTTAATCTCTTATCTGGAGTTTTATTTTTTTGCCAAAAGTCAAGTGATCGCTCTCCTCCTCCTCTCTCTCCGGCGCCGCTGCGGTGCAAAGAATAAGGAAATGACTGAGGTTGTCACGAGAGAATTAAAATAGGGTTTTACGTTGCTGCCCGAGTCCCTGCATATTTTCTGGTCTTCTGGACCAGCGCTACATGGTTTTATTTAATTTTTTTCAAACGTTATAAACACAGAATGCAGGCAGCGAGAGAAAATTCAGCAGGAGGCGGAGCAGATGTCAAGTTCGGCAGAGCTCTGAGGGGGAGGGAGCAGAATGCTTTACCTGTTCAAAATTTTTCTAAGATCCAATGGTTTTGTTCCTCAGGCAGAGGCCACGCCTCCAGCAAGAATCGTTTTTCAATGGAGAAGTCCCAGACCCTTGTCTGAAGCGAAGTGAAGGACAAGGGTCTGGTTTTAACCAGGCTAATGAATCACTGGATAGGTTTTAGTTAAATTCTCAGAAAGTAATTAACGAGCTTAACATTTATATCTGGCTACCATTAGGAGTCGGTTCAATTCAAGACAGCTGCAGCCGGCTCAACCAGTTTCACAGTAAATTTCATATAGTATCCCTAACACATATTTTGAGCACTTCCTTGTTTTATTTTATTTTATTTTTATTTGGGGGGGCGGGGGAGATAACTCCAATTCAAGATGGCTTATCGACATTAAGCAAAGTTCTGTTCAGTTTTGCTCTAAGGTTTGATGTGGTAGTCACTGAAAGTCATTAACAATCCATACTCTGGGCGTAATCACTCTCACAAGATCTCACAGTGTCACATAAGAGTGGGAAATGTTAATGTTGGGTTATTTGCAAGGTTTAACCAAAAGGAGCAACTCTGCTTCTTCTCATCAGGATTTTGTTCTAAAACTCTAACATGAAAGGCAGCGGTGATATGCAATATTTTATGGAATGCTTAGTCTTTAAAAAAAATATATATTATAGGGCAATGTTTTAGTGTTTGATATACATGAAAATTATGTTTATCTCCTGCTGTGCAAAGAATGTGGTCGCTTTTGAAAAAAAAAAAGCGTAATTCAGAGTAAAACATTTAAACCTGCTTGGCTCTCAGAAATTAAACTGTACAAATCATTAAAAATGAAACAGAACATGTGGTTTGAAAAAAGCTGCTTTTTTGTTGGACCCTTTTGAGGAATACATAAAGGGGTGTTCCTAATTTTACATCGCACCTCATAAATCAGCGCCAAACCCTACAAAAATCACACTGGGCAGCCGCAGCAGCCTTGCGGGTGTCTGAACGCACCAAATACTGTACTGCGAAAAGTGTAATGAAAATTAATTCCATTGTATGGTCAATAATAGCTAAACTGGCGGGCACGCATGTGCTGTGTGGCAATAAAGTGATAAGGAATTGGGAAAGGTTCAAAATGAGTGGGACTACAATGTTTTAATACCAACTGTTCAGAAAACAAGTTTAAAAAGCTATATACCAACGTCTTGCATTCCTGAGGGATACGGTGGTGAATGTTTGTAATAATCAAGATGTGTGTTTTTATGGACTGGAATTGAACAGGAAATGCAAATACATATATATTCCCCCCATCCGAAGCAGCACAGAGTGATGGGTCCTGGTGAGTAGAGGGAGCAATATTCAACACCAGGTACAATGGAGCAGAAAGAGGGTGACCATTGGTGGGCTTGTCTATCATACATTCATTTCCAGTTACCCCCAAATTTTAAAAGTACATTTTTCAGCAACATAAAAACTAGAAAGTATACATATGGACAGGCGGATGGATGAACAGAACAACCAATTTTCCATCTATAATCGGCGATGAGGGACAGCAAACTGCTAGTTACCTCAGAGTTAACATCTGGATCAGGGAAACTCCAGGTATTTTCTGAAAAAAAAAATGAATAAACTTAGGTAAAAAAATAATAATACACTGAGTGTCCTATGAGTTCACAGTGTGAGCAAGTCTGGCAAGTTTTAGTTCCAAGTTTAAAGCTTGGAACTCCACACTGAATTTTAAATTGAGGAAAATCCCCAGATTGGACGCAAAACATTTTCAGCTTGAGAATATTATTTAAGTTTCATTCTGGTATTTGTTTCTCAACTTTAGGATTTTTTTTTTTTGTAGTTGTTGCTGATTTGATTTCGACAGTTCGTTCAGTTTATTCAGTATAACTTACAGACAAGATAACGTTTGAAAGTTCAAATTGTTCTGGAGCTCTGAAAGTGTTGAGCCTTCTGTTTCGAAAACCGCTCTGCTTGCTGAGCCAATGTTTGTTCAGAAGAAAAATAAAAAGATGGGGACAAAGGTGGACCACCAAACAGACTTGACAAAGTCATTGTCCCACCCCCAACTCCCCCCATGTTTATACATCAACTCAATCATCAGTGATTTATGGCTTCTGAAGAACCTGACACACAGCCTGGCTTCTTGGTGTTCTGACCTCTCACTTCTGCTTACAAAATCCTGTTTGAGCAACTCGTTCCCACTTGAGTCACTGGTAGTCAAGATGGGAAGGCGCCAGCGAGGCGTGGGCAGATGTTCACACTTTGTATTTGAGTTTCAGTGCAACAAAATCAACATCCATGAATAGCAGTTTACTAAAGCATCACAAACTATAAATGACTGCTTTGATTGCAGGTTCAAACGTACAACTTTGGAATAAATCAGATGGGGAAGTTGGAATTCTCCTGCAGGAATGTTTGCAGCTGAAATCTTACAGAACACGTTGCGGCCGTTTTTCAATGCAGTTGCTGCTTAAATGAAAGTGGGATGAACAGCTAAAAAATACTTACTTTTTAAATACAGTACAGCTTAAGCATTATAAGTCATTTCTTTTAAGTTTATCATCAACCACGCCACCTTTGGAACTTCAACCAATACATTTATTTTACCTTATACTAAAAAGCTCTTAGGTTCGTTCTATTAAAAAAAAGTCATTCCAAAAGTAAAAACAAAAAATGTATCCATCCATCCATCCATCCATCCATTATCATCTATCCATCCATCCATCATTATCATCCATCCATCCATCTCTTTCCACAGCCACCTCTTCCAGCTCTTCTGAGGGGACCCCAAGGCGTTCCCAGGCCAACCGAGAGAGTCTCTCCAGTGTGTCCTGGGTCTTCCCTGGGGGTCTCCTCCCGGTCAGACATGCCCAAAGCACCTCCCTAGGGAGGCCCACAGGGAGCATGTTTACCAGACACTCGAACCACCTTAACTGGCTCCTCTCGATGTGGAGGAGCAGCGGTTCTACTTTGAGTCTTTCCCAGATAACTGAACTTCCCACCCTATCTTTAAGGGAGAGTACAACTACCTTGCAAATGAAACTCATTTCAACTGCCTGTATCCATGATCTCATTCTTTTGGTCACTACCCAGAGTTCATGCACTTTGAGATTTTTATTAATGAAAAGTGCTGTATAAATTGAATTCATTATTATTATTATTATTCATGACCATAGGTGATGCAGGAACATAGACCCACCAGTAAACAGAGAGCTTTGCCTTACAGCTCAGCTCCCTCTTGTCCACAACGGATCGGTACAGCGTCTGCAATACTGCAGACACTGCACCAATCCGTCTGTCAATCTCACGCTCCATTCTTCCCTCACTCATGAGCAAAACCCCAAGATACTTGAACTCCTCCACTTGAGGCAGGACTTTACCTTTGACCTGAAGAGAGAAATCCATTATTTTCCGGTTCAGGACCATGGCTTCAGATTTGGAGCTACTGATTCTCACCCCTGCAGCCACTTCACACTCAGCTGCAAACTGCTCCATTGAGAGCTGAAGATCACGGCACGGTGACGCCAACAGGACCACATCATCTGCAAAGAGCAGAGATGGAAGCCTGAGGTCACCAAATCGGACTCCCTCCACCCCCCTGGTTGCACCGAGAAATTCTGTCCATCAAAGCTATGAACAAAATCGGTGACAACAGGCAGCCCTGGCGGAGTTCAGCTCCCACCCTGAAGGGGTCCGACTTACTGCTGGTAATGCAAACCAAGCTCTCGCACTGCTTGTATAGGGACCGAGCAACCAGTAACAACGAGCCCCCAATCTCAAACTGACGGAGCACCCCCTACAGTGTAAAAATATTAAAATGCTTAAAACATTTTGAAAAAGTTTTAAATGATCTGAAAATCCAATGTGTAACTGAGGCTTATCAGTAGAGATGTCAACTTCTAAACAAATGGATATCTCAGACAACACCAAAACCACCCGTGCAATACGCACTGATGAACCCACACCCAAACGAGACACAAGTATGACATCACACAGGAAGGAGACGTCATCACTGAAAGGGACTAGCCACCACACCCACTGGAAGCTCTGGGAGAGATTAATTTGTGAAACTAACAAATAATCTAAATAAATCACACAATCTCATCTTCCATCCGATACACATCCACATCAACAGTTCTTTGTGACAAACTTATGGTAGACCAGGTTCAAATCAGATCAAGACAATGACAAGGCAAGGCCTGTCCACATCTGTTTTATATTGTTTGTTACAATGAACAAGGTGAAGCAAGGTCTTCTTAAAGTTCTTCCAAAAGTTAAACAATCTTATTTTTTATATTCTTCTGAAGGCAAAGCAGCAGGTTACCTGTAGCCAGTGCTCGAGCGTTAGCATCTTTTTCTAACAGCTGGCTGTCATCTCTTGGTAGAAGAGGTAGCATTTCAGCTTAGCGTGCTAACCATATGTACCATTACTAATCCACACAGTGTAACAGAATGACCTGGACATCAATCAATCAATCAATCCATCAATCAATCAATCAATCAACTTTATTTCTATAGCACATTTTAAAAACCACAGGGTTAACCAAAGTGCTGTACAAAAACACATCACTGCAGTTAGGGAAAGGGGCATGTGCCCTACATCAGAGCTGTGTAGCAACACTTGCTTGAACATATAATAAAGTGCTCTGGCTGTCATCGTAATCAGGGAAAGAAAGGCAGAGAGCAGAGAAATGCTAGTGTCACACATGCAGTTCAGCAGGTTAAATTCATTCATGCATTTCAAAACTGCTTAACATTCCCCAAACTGTTGAAATTATTAAGCAAAGGCTAATAAATAATAACATTCATCCATTCAACCTTTATTTATACAGGTTAGTCTCATCGAGCCTCAAGGACATATTTACGAGAGACCTGTTGTAAACAAAGAACACAGATGAACAGTAGAAGACAATCATAAAAAAATCATCTCAAATGAAAAGTAAATGGAAGAAATTATATTTTAAAAAAAACAGCTACATTATATAGCGATGTAAAATACTAAAAACAGGAACATGTCTGTATTGATTTTAGATATGAACTTATCAGGTGTTTAAGTAAAAGTCCGCTTGAAGTTAACGGTGACCAGTAAACCAGTGAGTACAGAGTGCGATGATGGGTAAGGTAGTTACAGACAGTTATGAATCTTAGCGCACCGTGATAGACAGTGGCCAACATCTGCAGGGTGCTTGCAGGAGCGTTCATGTAAACGATGTTACTGTAGTCAATGGAGGGAAGGAAAGCAGCAGCTACAAGGCGTTTCCTAGTGTTCAGAGTTAGACAGGATCTAGTTCTGAAAAAGAAACCCAGTTTAAGGCCCTGTTTACACGGACACTGTGTGGGGGAAACGGATGTTTTGGGTATGTTAATTAGGTGAAAAGTTTTGCGTTGACACGGTCGAATTCTGTGGATACGACTCTCTCCCCCTCCACCCCCCGTCCTCATGATTTAACTGTAGTTACCATGCTGGGCCGTTAGATGGCGCTGTGATTATTGGAACCTTCACTACTGCGCATGCGCTGCCTGAGGTAAACAGAGCAGCTGCCTCGTCTGTTTTCCTCTCTGGCTAAAATCAGCTAACTACAAGTTGTTGTCAACAAGTTAACAACAAGTTAAAGCTGGAATTTGGATAAGAGTCAACAGATTTGACACCAAGCGGGACTCTCTTCATCTACCAAGCTCCACACCAGACAGACGCTGAGTGGACTGTGGACCAGAACCGCTGAGCGGGCTGTGGACCAGAACCGGACATTACTCTGTGATAAACAGCTGACTTACAGCAGGTAAATCAACGTTCTTAATATAATGTTTGCTCTTGTTTACTTTGATCACACAACAACTGAGTTTTTATTTATTTATTTATTTTTCTGCCAGGTGGAGAAGCTGTCGTTCCAACAGGCTGATGGTTCGGCGGTTCTGATGGGTCCAGATGAACACACAGCAAGAGTCCAGTTCATTAACGTAGTTACAGTTCGGTTCACGTGTTTTAATAGTGTGTTCAGTTTAATTCTCAGTGTTTGTGTTACGTAAAGTTTGTGGTGCTGAATAAATAAATAAATAAAAAATAAACCTGGTGTCTTCATTTTCACAGCACGTTACGCACTGTTTAAAAAATGTAACGAGTCCAGATAGATACTGTAGTTCAGATAAATTTACATCTCCCACGCCAACATAAATACTGTTTATTATTGTTAAACTGTTATATTTTGCAGCGTGACACGTGAAATGTCAGACTGTCCGCGCGTGCGGGCTGCGCGCATGTGTTCAAACAAAAGCTCCACGGGAGATGTTTACATTATCAGCGGGGGGTCAGCGAAAAACTTCCACCTTGAGAGCAGGGTCAGAAAAGTATCGGTGTCATCGAGGGGGGCCAGCAGCGTCGTGTAGGCGATAAGCAAAGTCGCAAAGAGAAAGTAGCGGTTACACTCAAAATACGCGCCGTGTAAACTGGCCCTAAATTTCAATTTCTTTACCAAGTTTTCAACATGAGGCTTAAAAGAGAGATGTGAGTTGACCAAGATACCAGGAATTATTACACTAACGAAAGACAGACTGATTTGCAGATTTTCATGTAACAAACCATTTTGAAAAATTCAGAGTGTAAAGGAAAAAGGAGCAAGTTGAACATGGGTGACTGATTGCATTGGGTTTGTGCTAGTGTTGTAGTAATCGAGACCAGTCTCGGTCTTGAGATCGGTTTCAAGACCATTTTTTGATGGTCTCAACTCGGACTCAACTGCATTTGGTCTGCGTCTTGACTCAGACATTGAGGACTCGGGATTTTATTTCAAGACCAGTCAAAACCTAGCCTGGCCCTCGCCATTCCTACGCAGCTCCGCTCAATTCTCATTTCCCTTCACTGCTGGGTCTGGGACTTCTCCCATAGACAACGATTTCTCCGGCTGATTTTTGACCAGACCAATCAGAGAACAGAAGGGGCAGAGTTTTTGGCCCCTAACCCACGCCCCCACCTGTCCCAGCGCAGCCAGCGAGCAGCCGCATGTTCTCATTCAAAGCGATGCAAAGCGATGCAGGACTGTTTTATATGTGACACAAATGTGTTAAATTCCCCTTCTTAATCCCTTATCTGGAGTTTTATTTTGTTTTTTTTGCCAAAACACAGAATATGCAGGCAGCGAGAGAAAATGCAGCAGGAGGCGGAGCAGATGTCAAGTTCGGCAGAGCTCTGAGGGGGACGGAGCAGAATGCTTTTCCCTGTTCAAAATTTTTCTAAGATCCAATGGTTTTGTTCCTCAGGCAGAGGCCACGCCTCCTGCAAGAATCGTTTCTCAATGGAGAAAGTCCAGACCCTAGTCCGAAGCGAAGTGAAGGACAAGGGTCTGGTTTTAACCAGGCTAGTCAAGACCACAACTGTGGAAATATTACTAAATGGCCAGTTAGACTCATGAATAAATAAAAATAAAATAAAAATAAACACTGCAAAATATCACATCATGCTGATGCTGATCTGTTTTCTTGTTGCTGTGTTCATCTGTGACCATCTGCTCATACAGACTCATGTTCGTGCTGCTGTTTATAATGATGTTTTTCCACTATATTAGGGCTTAGTGTATTACTAGTTGATGTTTTTCTTAGTTAATTCTAGATGTTATTACTGTTTTTCTCTTGCATTTGTTGTTGGATGTAACCGGGACCCCGTGTACATAATCTCGTTTTCATCACATGTACCACATGCGGTGCAAATGACAATAAAGACTCTCTGACTCTGACTCTGAGAATATAGTCCAGTTTCTTTGTCAACATCTTTGCTTTTATTGGATGCAAAACATACCGAATCAAATCCAAGAGATAACGTGGCTCATTGCTAAATGCATTTTTTTGTTACCACTGTCAAGCCCACCCCTTTTCACTTGCAGGCGTCACTCCCAGTGTGGCCAGATTGGGCAGTTTACTGCCAATTGGGCAGTTTTCATTCTGATTTTACTGGGAACTCTGGGAAGATTTTTGTTGGATTGTTGCATTTTGCGACATATTATTTCCTTGGCTTGTACTGATGTGTGTTCATGTTCAAACAGTAACTATACTGTAACAATATATTGATTGGGTGGATTTGTGTGTGTTATGGCAGTTTTTAACAGATTTTTGGGCTGGAAAACCTGAACTCTATCTGGCAACAGTGGTCATTCGAAGAAAATGAGAAGTGATTGTCTGGGCGCGGGAGAAAATGTCTGCCATATCATCAGTTGTAAAATTTGCCTATTTAAATCACAAAGAATATACTTGTAACTAATTCAACTACATCAGGGGTGTCAAAGTCAAATACACCGAGGGCCAAAAAAAACATTTGCTACAAGCCAAGGGCCGGACTGGTTCAATGTTTATTATAAGGGGGTCATATAAGATTTTTTTTTCTTCTTTCTGCACTCTTTTCATTCATTGCTTTCTTTTTGATGAATTTGTTTTATTTTGTCTCTTTTAAACGAATGAATAAATGAATTGAATAAAATATTAAATAGCTTTACATCTGCTAAGTTCTTGGCATAAATCAACACAGACATGTTCCTGCTTTTAGTATTTTACATTGTTTTATAATGTAGCTATTTATAACAAATATATTATAAATAAATAATAAATAAACAAACTCCATTAGATAATTACTAGAATAAATATTTCATAATAATGGTGTGGAGAGGATGGCTGTAAGGGGAGAAGGGAGGCCATCACAAAATTGTATTTATTTATTATTATTATTATTTTTAATCATCCAGGGGGTCATAAATAATGAGTTTGTAGGCCGGATCTGGCCCGTGGGCCGGCACTTTGACATATGTGAACTACATGGTTATCCTTGGTCTTGAGTTTGGACTTATGAAGAATGTTTTCCCGCTGCAGTATTTTAAGACTTGGCATGTGATGAAACTGTTTTCAGTTTAGCAGTTGTGTAATTTTATTGCTGAATCACATGAAGTTAGGCCACTGAATGTCTGATTTATGTGTTATGTAGCTTTGAAAAATATATAAAAGACGATATATTCATTTAAAAGCAAACTTAAAGTTGCAGTATGTAACTTTTATGAAAAATATTTCATAATAAAAATTTATTTTTCATTTATTTTATTTGAAGTATTAGTCTCGACTTGGTCTCGAACCCTAAAAGTCTTGGTCTTGACTTGGTCTTGGGTGAGGTGGTCTTTAACACAACACTAGTTTATGCTTGTCATTTTTAAGCTCAGTGTCAGTCCTCTGACGGGGGACTGAAAGATGGGGGGGTCATTTTATCTAGTTGTGTATGTCCCATTTTTTGTAACTCCTCACAAGCAGTGCCAGTGATGCAGTGTAAACAGGAAGAACAGCACAACAGAATCTGAGAGCAAGTTTGATTCATAGATGTCCATATAACAAGAAAAGCCACAAAGGCCCAGTCACTAAAAGCATAAATTAAAATAATTGTCTGGATTAGGTGAAACTTTTTAGTTTAGTTTGGAATAAAGAACTTATTTCCTGTTTGTGACTCTTCATCGAGTAAAATCCTGCTACATGTTGATATTTTGTCAGTGGCGATGCTTGAATACTCTTTTTTTTTAAACAACCCAGTTAATGCTAGCCACTAGTCAGGTCAACATAATGTCACCTTCAAGCTGTTCTGCATCCAGAACCTTAATTTCCCTCCAGCTGGTAGAACCACATGGATCAGGGATAACCTGGGGATCCCTCCTGTGACACCCTTCTTTTGTTTTATTCCACATCATTTGCTGATGAAAACACTAAATGTGCTTACATTTTAAGTTTAAACGTTCATTTTTGTCCAGCGTTTTCAGGTTTCACCGTTTTAAAGTAGGTGTGGGCCTCAAGTTTATAAAAATTATAATGTAATGGTGAGTTCTGCTTCTTTGGACAACGCTGATGCCAGTTTAACGTCTCAACACAATTCTTTAGAAATTGAGGTTTTCTCTAATTGGTCTGTGAGTCATTTTTTGAGATTAGATGCAACATGTAAGTAAGAAGAGTCAAATGACGGATTGTATAACCCCGTGACTAATGATATCACGTCATCTTTGGAGTTTATGTGGCTAACCAGTGTTTGGCAGATGTTCTGTTGGATTATTTTGCGCGTTAGCTGTGGTCGTGCAGACCTGTTTTCTTGGCCTGTGGGTGTCAACTGAAACACATGGGATTTTATGTGCTCATTTTGAGGCTGTACCCGCTGTGTAAGACTTAAATTGAGCTGCATGCCATGGGACTTTATTTGCGCCGTTTGCATCAGTGCACTGGCAAATGCTCATGCAATGAATTCGAGGGAAACAAATCCAAAAGTGATCCCAAAGTGAATAAAACAGCTGCACATAAATTCACCTCACAAACTCATGCTTCTAATGACCGTGGCGAAGGTGATCAGATTGTTTTTGTTCACCTTTTTCACACATTTATCATGAAAAGCTGACTTTTACACACGCACATCAAATTATTACACACAAAACACTTTAAAAATGGTTACTTTATTTATGCATTCAATCATGCAGCCGTGTGATGCTTTGAATCCTGCAGATTTGGCTCAAAGTTTTAAAACCGTCAAAATGAGAGCCCCGACTGACTTTTTGCACACAACATCCCATTTGATGTGAATTGTGTTAAAAACTTCAGTTCCAGTCAAGTCAAAGTAACAAACGTGTCCAGGTTGTTTGCATCACTTTGGGACAGAATGTTCCTAAATAATTATGGGTGTTATTGCATAAACACTTAAGCACTCATTACTGTTCTGTTCAAAGGTCTGTCTTGCATCCATTGTGAAGGTTTGAAAAAAAATAAAATAAAATTATGCACCAAAACATGTGGCTTGCTTAGCATAGTGTGGTATGACATTTGGCACCCATAGACAAAATAAATAAATAATAATAATCAGGATCAATAACATTTTGAATTGTTTGAAGCTCTAACATTTAACTTTTTATTTATTAGGCCTGAGCTGCTAAACGCTGCAAAGGCCTTTTGTAATTCCTCTATTATTATATTGGTTCTCTTTAAATAATTTAAACAATTCATTAATTAAAAAGTGGGAATTTGCTCTTAGTTTAGATTATTAAGTTTCTGCAGAAAGAAGTTTAGGTTGGAAAATACTGCACAACAGAAAGAAGAGGTCAAGTTAAAAATTATACTGTACAGGTCAAAAGTGCTGAAAACAGATTTATTGTCTCAACGGTTTAAAACAAATGTTATTATTTAAAATATAAATTAAGTTTCCAACAATGTTCAGTCAGGTCACCTGGCCAGTTTCTTTTTGTTGTTGTTGTTGTTGAGACTTTTCATCCTTCATCCAAAGGACTTCTTCAGTCCGAGAAGTGGAACAACCCAATCCAATGTTCAGGACATTGTTGGATTCGTAACCTGGTTCATTGAGCATGAACTGTTGGTGTCTGGAACCATTTTGACACGACTGCCTCAGAGGAGCGACAGGGGAGAGGGCGGGCCCCAGAAACCATCTGATCACCAGCAAACCATTTTATTTTTCTCCCCCCACTATGGGAGTGTGTTATTTGTGGGACTCCAGTTTGTTTGTGGCTTCTCCGACTTACAGAACTTCTCAGAAGAAAAAAAAAAGATGTCCAGATGACCTGACGGTTTCTGTTCAGTGCCCTGAGATGACTTCTGTTGTGACTTGGTGGTGCCATATACTGTAAATAAACTGAAATTAAGCCTTATAGCTATACTTATCACGTTTTCACTACATAATATCACGTTTTCACTACATAATATCACGTTTTCACTACATAATTATCACGTTTT
>JBBPBX010003802.1:67089-80311 GCA_038048925.1 Garcialebias charrua | reverse complement strand
GATGACTTTGGGGAAGGTCTGAGAAGTAGTGAATTTGAGGAGACTCCCATTCAGGTTTTGGAAACAAGGTAAGTAAGGGGAAACCGTATTTATGTCAAGATTATTTTATGGTTTGCACTGCAACTAATATAACTGTGATCATAATGTTATTACACAATTTTAAAATGTAGATGGTAAGGTTGTAGCCTGGCCCTCGCCTTCCTGCACAGCTCTGCTCAATTCTCATTTCCCTTCACTGCACAGTCTGGGATTTCTCCCATAGACAACGATTTCTCCGGTAGATTTTTGACCGGACCAATCAGAGAACAGAAGAGGCGGAGTTTTTTGCCCCTAACCCACGCCCCCACCTGTCGGTACTTACTTGGATCTGCCCATGGAGCTGAGGAGAGGGATGTTTGGGTTTTCCTCTTGGACCTTTTGCTTCTGTGACCCTACCACAGAGAAGCAGAAGAAAATGGATGCCATGATTATAAGATAAGGCTTTCAGCAGACTTTTATTGTTGCACTAATTAGATTTTTATGTTTATGAAAAAAACAAATTATGGTTTTTATTGTGTTATACATTTCATGTTCTTCTTTAAGCACTAATGAGGCCACTTGTGGGCATAAAAGTCTTATGTATACACATGTGCATTCATGTTTTTAACTTGTTGATCATTCAAAACCTTTATAATTTTTGGCTGCAATAACTTCAGTTTATTCCCCACCCAGAAATCCCAAAGGAAATAATATCTGGGGAAATCACTTTTTCTGTCCAATTCCATCTTCAGTCATATTTCTGTTTATGTTTTCAAAGCAGCTTCTTCACCACAAAGTGCTCTTAGTATTCGTGTTTTGAGAAAAATATTTCAGTTCAACCTCAATGGAATTTCAAAACAAAATCCCAAAGTGCAACTGTTTTTTCTTTACTTGAAAACTTTTTTTCTTTCCTGGCTGAATCTCAACCAAAATCGTGCTCTACAAAGGAAACCATGTAGAAGTAGTTTTTTTGATAAACACTTGTGAGCTGCTTAAATTTCAGCCGCTTGCAGCATTTGGAGACATCATTATATCCATTTCACCCATTTTGTTCTTTTATGAAAAGTTTCACACAGATGTATATTTCTACACCAAAGCTATCCCAAGAGTCTCGACTATGGGTAAAACAGGATTTTCAAACAGCACAGAGAATCTTATACACATACAGATAGCTCTGAGAACTTCAGTCTGTTATTGAACCTTGTAGGGATCATAGAGTACTTTTTGATAAGCAGCCTTAAAGCAACTAAGCATTTAAGGAGAGAAAACTAAAGGATGAAAGTATAAAAGAAAATAACACTTTTATGCATAATATGTCAACGTTCAGGTGCTTAATTTTGCATTCTGTCATCAAGGTGCAGGGGTAGCATCTCTATTGTTAAAAAATCTTAACACAACAATCTTGTTTTTAAAAAAATCTGTTTTCGGTACTACAATTACATTTTTTGTTCTTTTTTTTTTTTTTACTTTCTTCTTTCTTGGCATTTTAATGTTCCAAACCAAAACATCAACCATCCATGACCTTTGCTGTACCTGCACTCAAATAAATGAATCATTGACTTAATATCATTTTTTTCTTTTCAACAGTTTCCACATAATTGTATTTTGTTAGTTAAAAGCAAAAATATATAATAATCTGACTTTATAACCTTATTTTTAACTAAGATAAAATGTATGAGTTAATCCAACTACTTCAAATCAATCACTTCAGATTGACAAAAGAGAAGTTAGTTGAACTAACTATAATTTTTTGTTTGTTGGACAAAGTAAACATTTCTTCTGTGAACTTATTTTGCATTTTTCCACTCAACATAAATAAATTATGTTACCTTAACAACTAAAATGTGCTTTCCATCAACTGATTTTTTTTAAATTCAACTAATTTTTTTCTAGTTGAGTTAACTAAATTCAAGTTTGTCAACATTTTCCACACAAATGAATTAAGAAGGTCTAACATGATTTTGTTATCTTCTTTATTTAATACCAGCTATCTTAAACACAGCATTCTTTTAACAAACTGTCAAAAAACATTGACAAATAAACTTTTACTCTCAAATGTCTCATGTTTGAGCAAGCCAGGTCAAAGAAATACAATCTGAGAGGACAGTTCATGTTGTTTGTATTGTGAATTGTCCTTGCAGGTTGTATTTCTTTGACCTTGCTTATAGAACTGTAATAACATTCTGATTCACACTCACAACTTGGCTATATATTGAATATATCTAAACAATAATCTATAAACACAAATTCAAATAATTTTTTTAACAATTCAAATACCTTTTTTGTCTGTTATGGTCGAACAAACACATTTCCTGAATATGACATTTCATATTCAGGAACAACCCAGGAGCAACTGGATAAGCTGTTCCTAAGTGTTCCTGAATATGAAATTTCTCATTCCTTGATTGGAGCGTAGAACAGCTGGATTGTTCCTGAGGTGAATTCTTCTGGTGGGTTAGACGTCAAATCACCAGAAGAATCCAACTCAGGAGCAATCCAGCTGTTCTACGCTCCAATCACAAGAATATGAATTTTCACCACAAATAAAGCAAATATACACTACACTCTAGGTCAGCTTTGGGTTATGACCGGGTTATGACCGAAAGAACAAGATCTCGGATACAAGCGGCTGAAATGAGTTTTCTCCGCAGGGTGGCTGGACTCTCCCTTAGAGATAGGGTGAGAAGCTCAGTCATCCGGGAGGGACTCGGAGTAGAGCCGCTGCTTCTCCACATCGAGAGGAGCCAGTTGAGGTGGCTCGGGCATCTGGTTAGGATGCCTCCTGGACGCCTCCCTGGTGAGGTGTTCCGGGCATGTCCCACCGGGAGGAGACCCAGAGGAAGACCCAGGACACGCTGGAGGGACTATGTTTCTCGGCTGGCCTGGGAACGCCTTGGGATTCCCCCGGAGGAGCTGCTCCAAGTGGCTGGGGAGAGGGAAGTCTGGGCCTCCCTACTTAGGCTGCTACCCCCGCGACCCGACCCCGGATAAGCGGAAGAAGATGGATGGATGGATGGATGGACTCTAGGTCAGGGGTCCTCAAATCCAGTCCTCGCGGGCCGATGTCCTACAGCTTTTACGTGTGTCCCTGATCCAACGCACCTGAATAAAATGGTTGAACCTCCTCACTGTTCAGTCAAGTTCTCCAGAGTTCTGCTAACAACTTCATTATTTGAGCAGGTGTGTTGAAGCAGAGACACGTCGATAAGTTGCAGGACACCATCCATTGAGGTCTGGATTTAAAAAGCTCTGCAGCTATCCCACAGTTGGAGTTACATGATTCAAGTTGGAGCAAGTTCTTCTGAAGGACCTAAAAGAAGACTCTCAGTTCTTTTGGGTATCACAAGTTAACTGCATACAAACCCCCATCAAGATTGTACATGCTGATGCAGAGTCACCCAGGTCCTGATTTGTTTTCTTCTTTCCGGGTCATGGGGATAACTGGTCCTCATGTCCAGCAGTCACTGTGCAAGAGGCGGGGAACGTTGCCACTGTCTCAACCCCCATCGGCTCTGTAAGACACAGCACCAGTTAAGGGCCTGCCCACTGCTGGCATCCAACCACACTCAGCCCTGTTTACAGGACCACCTTGTTTGAGGTTCCAAGCATACTGCTTTGAGGGGCTGATTTAGATGTAAGCAGACAGCAGCCATTGATTAGCCAGCTGAGATGTGTCACTGGATGACCCACCCAGCAAAACTGTAAATACGTCTGAACCGTCACTTCGTCATCGTGCTGACTGATTGCGCCACAAGAAATGAGCGCATTTACCAAGCGATATCGGAGATGGTGCGGCATGGCTTCACCTGAACTTATAAGCAGTGCTGAGATAAGCTAATAAAATTCAAGTCTGATTAGGACCAGTTACGATCCCACCCACTTTGCATTGACCATCCCACCCACAGAGTAGGGAAACGAGTCCCAGTGGCAAATCACCTACACCTGAGAAGAACCGATAAAAGGAGAGAAAAGTGGAGTCACACTTATCAATACCAAAGCAGCTATAGAGACAAACAAGAAAATCAACTATACACGAACGTAGCATGCAAGGAAACCAGAGTACCAGGAACCGGTTCCCTGGCCAGGATTCAATATGGCAACCTTCTTTATTAGGTTTGTTTTGAAGCTCTTTTAATATGTTTGTGTAATGTTATGGTTACATACAGATATATAGCAGAAATAGCATATATACAGTACATTTAGATACATATATTGTAGGTAACTTGCATAGCATCCACATATAGGTAGACGGTATGTAGCAGAAGCTTTGGATGAGTTTGGGACAGCTGTAGATTGTACTAAATGTGAATAATGATGAGGGAACATTGTAAGATTTTTCTGTTCCTTTCAGCATGTTTGAAACTGGTGTACAGTCAAGTATAGTTGTATGTCTGCCACCATTAAAACACCTGTGGTGTTTATGAATTTAGACGGGTCTAAATTGTTAGAGGTTTGTGAAATGTCGCATACAGCTAGTTTCTGCATCACAATTACCTTTCCATTCAGGTGATGCAGTTGCAAAGTAACTAAAAGTGCAATTGATATGAAGTTTTGTGTGGAGCCAGCTATAAAGCTTCTGTTCATTGCACCTTTATTCAGCCATCAATATAGTTGAAGTAGAAATTATAAAGTTGCCAAATGGCAGATTTTAAGCAAAGTGCGGAGGTCTTAAGCTGTGGTTGGCCTGTGTTCTTTACGCTCTTTCATTGTGGTTTGGCTTCATATTCTACTATTTTTTTAAATTGTTTGAGAAAACACAGAATTATCCTCTTTAGTTAGGACCAGCGCAAGAGACCGGCTTGTGCTCCCTAGTGGCCGGCAGGCCCACTCTGAAAAGTGTTGGTTCAAATGCACTGAAAGCCCTAACAACAGAAAAATGTAAGAAAATTTGCACAAAACGGCATTCACAACAAAATGATCGTGTGTATGTGTTCATGGGATCATCTATTGTACAAATTCTTGAATTTTCTGGCAGAAAACAAATTCTTTATACGTTGTCACTGGGTTTGCTGCTGCTTCTTCAACAAGACAAAATAAATAACCTTGTAGAATTCAGGAAATAATTTGACAGTAAACTGACCGTCTAGAGCCTGCAGGCGCCTTTGCAAAAAAAATAAAAAATCCCATGCTAATACCCACCCGAGGCTTTTGGCTTAGAGTTTCAATGTGCAGTGATGTAAATAAGACTCTTGTTTTCCCTCATAAACTAATCCCCGGACTTTATTATGGCGTGCAGAGAATGTTTTTGTACCTCCAGCTCTATAATCACCCTGCTTCTTCAGCCCACTTTCATCTATTCATCCACTTCTTTTATTCTGCATCCATTTTCCCCTTATTCTTTCCGGTGACCTGACTGTAAGGGTACAATAAACTTATGGCCTGACCACATATAATACCCAAATCTAAAGCTCATTAATAAAAGATTACACTCACTCTGAATAGCAAAAGTGAGGTCTTGTTCAGTGCTGTGTGCAGTACAAAGAAGCAAGTACAAAAGGAACAAACATTGACCCCTGCAGGAGCATGAAAGACTACAGCAGGGTTTTGTAAATACACCTCTGACAAATCATTACGACCTCTGTTTTAAGAAGTTAAGAGAAATATGCTAATTCACGTTGAGAAAATATTAGATGAATAATGGAAGGAAGCTTTTAGTTCACTTATTTGACATCTTTAATGTATGTTTCCTCCTGCTGCTCCATTTTCAATCTTCGGTTAGCTAGCAGAAGCAATCGGAGGGCATGGAAAGCACGAACCAAACCAACCATGATTACTGCGTGAGAAAACAGCAGGAGGTCAAATAAAATGTATAATATAAGATGAGAGGATGCGAAATAGCTTGCTGATCCCAGAGCCCTTCATTCCTTTAGCCTTATTTAGACCTAACCTTCATTAGGTGAATATAGGGGGAACAAAGGAACGATCCCATTTAGCAAGAAAAGGTGGAGTGGGGATTTATTTTCTGTGCGTGTGTCTGTTGCAAGGAGATATACAGGTGGTGGGTCTTTGTTTCTGTGTGCACGTCTTTGTCTCAGTGTGAGTGTCAGAGGATGAGCATAGAGCTTCCTGCTGAGTCGGGGATGAGATGGATGAGGTGTGTGATGTGTTTGTGTGTCGCAAAGCTTAGGTGGAGAGACTTTGCCTGGCGCTGATAGAAAGGTGTGTAAAAGAAAAAACAGTAAGCAGCGAATTAATGCCTGAGGTTTGTATTACAGAATGTGTAGCTGTACAAAAGCTCCCGAGTGATGGATGCAAGTTTTTCATATGCATACTGTAGAAAATCTATGTAACACACGACCAAGATAACACAAAAAATGGGAGGAAATATTGCGACGTTAGACTAAAAAGCCCCTTCCTGTGTATTAAAGCCCACTAAATATGACCGTAAGGTGGAACTGTTATCTGCTGTAATCCACAGTGAACAAGCCCTGAGATGCTGGGTAATGGCCTCTCCTTTGAACTACCTCGGCTATCAAATGTTCTAATCATCTTCACTAAGAGGAAATTTACGCAATTATCCCCAAACGCCCTCTTCTTTTAAAGTGAGTGGTGCCTCAAATCACTTCATGTTATTCTGCACAATGTGGCCACTTTTTATCTTGGGATGAAGATTAGAAGCTCAGTCTGTAACATTTTGACTGTATTGATCACAAGTTTTGCTTGTAGTAACAAAGGTTCTGCAGTGTTGGTCAAAAAATAAAAAATAAAAGCCAGTTAGACCAGTTAATAGTAGCCATCTAATTAATGCACTTGCCATGTCTATCTGTTAGCATGTCGTAAATGTTACCATATTTTCATGCTAAAGTCGTAATGCCAACTACACTTAGTTAACGTTCCACACAACACATAGATTAACTGTCACAACAATCCTTCACTACTAAGGCAATTTATGAAACATTTTGAAACTTTTACAGTACCACAATGTAATCTAAATTTTTGCCCCCGATAAATGTAAAAAAAGTGCTACAATATAGAGCTGTCATTTCTAACCCGAACCCGGTCCGACCTGGATGACCTGGATTAGGGCTGGGCAGGTCCCTAATAATGTGCTTAATGTGCGGGCATGGCCATAATAATGTGCTGGATGGGCGGGCTGGGCTGGTGTCCAGCTTTTGATTGTGTCAGCGGATGCGCGTGGCTGACAATCCAATTATATGGCAACATGGCTTGCCATACATTCACCAGCCGCACACAGCCATTTGACTGCGTGCTGACCAGCCTTGAAAGAAGTTTAAAAAAAGTTCAGTTAAGCTTCATCCAAAGCCCATTGGACGTTCATTCAGCCACAACCCTCAGCGGACACACGAGGCAGACGAACTCAAACAGGTGAGATCCCAAAATATCCGACATGTCAGAGCAGGGTCCATGACTGAATAATGCAGAATGCAGGCAGAAGCAGGGATTTAATGCACTTTGACGGCCATGAAAGGACAAACACCCCCTCAGCTCCGATCTTCTGCCCCCTTAGCCGTGTGCGTCCACCAACTGTTAGAAACTATATGTAGTCAAAACTTAATTAAAAATGTCCGGGAGGTGGTGTCAGACCTATAATTACTTTTTTTCGGAAATTACGGCAACAGCTGGGGCTGGGTTGAGTCGGATTGTTTGGGCCCAAATGCAACTCTAATACATCACACACTTGTATGTGTGTAGATCTGAAAGGTGGTCATCCAAAGTCCTTTTCAAGCTGTGCAATGTAGACCTGGAGCAATAAACATGTGGGGCATCTCCTAGTCTAAGTCTAAGGAAATGAAGACGGCATGGACCAAATAGCCACGCAGCATGTGGGATGTGGGACGGAACCTGCGTGAACACGGCCCATCTTTTATCCCTACATCACACAGTTGAAGCTTGATGTCGGCTTACCTTTACATGCAGTGATGTCTTGTTTGGCACTGTTTCTACGGTTCTTGGCAGAAAGACGGCGTCTCAGGCCTGGCTTGAAAAGGCCTTAAATGTAATCCTACTGGATGAGGATACAAACACTCTGGGTCAGCTCTTAGACAGGGCGATAGGTGAACAAAACACTAGATGTTCATCCAAGATATGGTATCCCTTGCGGGATTAATACTTTTACACTATTTCCTGAAATTATTTGTTTTCTGCAAACTAATAATAGGGTTCAAAAAGGCGTTCAATTCAAGATCAACTGGACTTTATTTGTAACAGAAGACGTTTCGCTTCTCATCCGAAAAGCTTTATCAATTCAATGAACCAGACTGTGTGTGCGTGTGGATTTATAACAGGAGTCACGCACCATCATATGTAAATTGCAAGCTGAGGTAACACATACATGTAAATTGACAGATCACACCTTAACAGTAGGGAGTTCCCTTGAAGTCTCTGACAGAAGACACAACAACTGTATGTAAATTGACAAAAAACACCTCACAGCCCAACAACAGAGGTTTCTCAACAAACTTTGCTAGTCTAATTCACAGACAAGACACCTCTGCTCCCATCCGATGTAAAACGTTTGTGAATTGAACGCCTTTTTGATTTATCATGTCCTGGACGACTGAGAATCTTCACCAGCATAATAATAGGGTTATTTTGCACTTCCATTTTACAAAGGACTTCTTCATTTTCTTGTTTGTTGCTCATTTGTGGGAAATAAACAGAATATTTTTAGCAAAGCACTAATAGATTTCAATGGAAATTTGTCACCGTGGCTATGTGTAATACAATCATCGTGTATGTCATGTATATGAGTCTGTTGGGATAAAAATAAATCACACGTGACTTGGTTGACTTAAATATAATCGCAGTCGCTAAAACAAGTGTGATTTGTGCTGTTTTGTCGATGACGAGTCATCATCACCCAAGTAGCACTTTTGTTTAGTTCATTTGCACGTTGAACTAAAAATATAGCCTGTAAGCCTTGGGGTAGTCCAGCAAACAGTTAATTGGCAGCACGTGTGTGTCCACATTGTGTATCGATGTGCCTATCGTTGGTGTGTGTGTCTTTGTGTATGTAAACAGTATATGTACCCTTTTACCTTCTCACTACAGCCTACAAAGGAAGTGAGCAATGGGACTACATTCGTCTTTGCTTGTCATTTGTCTGTCATTCCCCTGCTGTGACCTGTCCATACATTATTGAGCAATGAAGAACATTGTTCAACCGTTTACATTTTTCAGTAGGCCAGGGGAGACCTGCAGACACTCCCCACCCTTTAGCCGCTGTTTCATAATCCCACACTGGTATGTGACCCACTACTGCGCTGTTTTGTTGTGGCACTTTGTAAAACTTTACATTTTCTTATGTTGTGCTGTTGTGCTCTCTGGAATATTTGCTTCCCTAAAACCCATTTCACATGTCTAACTTTATTTATTTATTCCATATAGTAAATTGAAACTATATGCTGTAAAAAAAAAAAAAAACTAATTTATCTGGCCCACAGAGTTTGAAGCTGTACTTTCCGGATGTCAGCAAATCAGACAACACATGTAAGGGAATAGGACTTGCCATGTCGTTTGAAACACAGGTAGAACACGCTGTGCGGCTCTTTGGTCTGTGCTGTATTTACACCTATTTGTATCCACAGCCTCGCATATGGCTGACGACTGCTGTGCAGGCCTATGGGTGGTGGTAACGCTCCAGTTGAGGAAGAGGTTTTGGAAGCTCAGTTTCTGATATTTTCTCTCCACTTCCATCAGTATGTCATTGGTAAACCAGATTTTTGATTCTCTGTGTGCAAGAAAAAAAAAAGTGTTAGCTTGAACAGCTGAATTACTGAGCTAGTTATGTTGGTAAAGAGTCAAGTCTCAGTCCAAACCAGGGGTCTGCAACCTTTACGGTCAAAAGAGCCATTTTACACATTCATTCGCTAAATTAAAAGTGACCAGAGCCACGACAACCTGCTATGGTTATCAACTGGTGGCCCATGGGCTACTTTAGGTTTGTTGGAGGGGGCTTTTGTGGCCACTAGGGGTGACATTATAAAGCTAAAAAATATCTAATAATTTAGATGTTTACAATTTAAGAAAAATGAAAAGACCAGATTCTTGTGTGTGGGGGTGGTGGTAGTTTTTTTTTATTAATAAAAAACTATTAACTATGCAGACCTATGTATTTTTTTTTATTGTGGAAAACTTAAATATAGAAATAAAGCATAAAGTTAAAATGAGTGATTTTTTTCTCCTTGTACATGTTCCAGCAAAATAAATAAGAGGAAAACTGCTAAAACTAGTCCTTTTTTATAGTTTTTATAACAACCTATAACATTCAGTTTGATGTCAGTTTTGCTCAATGCTTGAAAGAGCCGCTGCAGAAGAAACAAAGAGCCGCATGTGGCTCCAGAGCCGCAGGTTGCAGACCCCTGGTCCAAACAAAACCACAACAGTCTCATAATTTGCACTGCATGTGTAGTTGCAGCTGTAAATACTGGATTTTAATATCCAATAATTGAATATTAGCAAGAAAAAGTGATGGTGTGGTTGGTCTTTGAGGCTAACTTTGAGCTTGAAACAGTAAATTGCTCTTTTGTCTTGTTTCTGTCGCACATTATTTCCTGTGCATCTTCCGTCATTCAGCTGGATGCTTCTGTTCACTTTGCACTCACTCCACTACAATAAGAACTCTGTAAATATACATCAACCCCCTTTGATAAACCTATGGAATTAAGCAACAAGTACCGTACCGATTGTAGCACATGTAGACAAAATCCTGTACAGGAACATGTTTTTTTTTTTTTTTTACTTTCCATTTTGCATATTTTATATTGCAATGGTTTATTATCTGGGTGTCCAAATACTTATTTAAAAAGTCTTCAGTTGATCCAAAATGCTGCTGCCAGAGTCTTAACTGGAGTTACTGGAGTTAGTGGGAGAGATCATATCTCCCCAGTTTTAGCTTCTCTCCATTGGCTCCCGGTCAAATACAGAATTTAATTCAAAATCCTACTTCTAACCTACAAAGCTCTCAACAGCCTAGCTCCATCGTGTATTCGAGATCTTATTGTTCCATATTTTCCTAACAGCATTTCGCTCTCAGACTGCAGGTTTAATTGCGGCCAATAAAGTTTCCAAAAGCAGAATGGGAAGAAGAACTTTCAGTGCAGGCTCCTCTCTTGTGGACCCAACTTCCAGTTTCTGTCCATGAGGCTGACACAATGTCCAGTTTTAAGACTGGACTCAAGGTTTTCCTTTTTGATAAATTCTATAGTTAGGGTTACTGGTAATGATATTATGAGGCGATGCTACAAATTTATATTTTGCAGAGAAGTTGCATAAATATATGAACAAAAACATAATCTGCTTGCATCTACCTTAAAGTTCACAGTAAACCCGAAGTTCAATGTTTGTTACAAAATACGTGTTGAAAATAGAAGTGAAACATACTATTTAAAACCATTTCCCTAGCTGCTGGTACACCCAGTATCTCCTGGATCATGCAGGGGTCTTTGTACCTGTCACACTAATGGAGGACCAGCTGAACTATAGTCATTTAGGAGAAAGTAGAGCACGGAGAGATGGGATTAGTGACTAGCATACAGTCTCCTGGGCATCCTCCCAGTCTGACAAGCAAAGAGGGAGCAATCCTTACTGAAGCATGAATGTAACCAGAAAGGTCCAACAGTCACACACCAGGGCTTCATCAAAAGTTTTGGTCGAGAACAAGAAGTGCGCATTTGTACGTGCGAAGGTAGTTGTGCACACACCTACATAAGTTGATTAGTTTTGCATAAGTTGACTGATGTGTGCAGTTTGTTTGTGTGGAAACCAGCAGCTGGCCTGGATTTGACTGTCTCTTAGGGAAGAGTAAAATACGAGACGGCACTCACCGCAAACACACACACCTGCCAAACCCTTCCCTCACACAAACAGCAAAAACACACAAAATGTACAGCTCTGTGCTGACATACATATTCTGGCACATTTTGGAGCCTTTCCCATTCTACCCAACACACACACACACACACATAGCAAGCGAGCCAGACCAGTGTGCTAAATAAAGACAGACAGTGGAACAGATTTTCACACCCAGTGGGACCATTAGCAACTCTGTCAGACCACCAGCAAACTTCCATCCTCATCAGCATCACAAACACATTTTGACACCTGCCATCAAAGAGTAAAACACACACACACACACACACGTGCACATTGCGTGAACATAAACACATTGCATGTATAATTCTACACCCGCGTCCAGCCGTGCCTTCGCTGCGCATTAGTATGCGATGCACAGTTAGTTGGGACTATCAGCACTGCAGTTTGTCTGCATGTGTGGGGGGGCCCCCAGGCTGCAACTGAAATATGTATGCTGTGTCCGATAGTGCTGGCCCCCTGGGGACCGAGCTAGGAGGGAGGTTGGTTCTGCAGCAGCGCCTGTAAGCGGAGTCCAGTGGGAACTGAAAAATACTGACTCCTCTGTGAAAATTCGGCCCGGAACAGTAAATTTAAGAAATCATGTCATCCATACAACGCGCCGGCCCCCGGATTTATACGAAATCATTTTAGTGCACCTACTGAGATAATGTTTCTCATGAATACAACCACTTATGTCTTTAAAAAGTATTTAGTTGTTGGTAAAACAGATTTAGCCCAGCTGGCAGCTATTCAGTCCATATTGCTTTTAGAGAAAAAGGGATCTAAATGGTCGCAGGTCGTTATTCCAAGTGCCCCACATCAGCTATTTGAAATAAATTACCTGAAAGTTGAGGTAAAACAGTATTGTGTTGCCTGTTTTTTGTCTGTTTGTACTGCACTTTGGTTGGTCTTGTTGTTGTTTTAAGTGCTCTATAAATGGTATGGTGTGTGAAAGGGAGTTTTTGACTCTAAAATACCTATAAATAAGTTTTCGGGGTTTTAGTTTTGCACTGCTCAAAATATGAAACATTGCTCAGTTCTCACTAGGCCAGTCTCGATAAACAATAAATCAGTTAATCGCAAGATAAATGAAAATTATCGACCTCATTTTCATTTATCGGCTTCATCGTTTCTTCGTGTCTGTCTCTCTCTTTCTACTGAAGACACTGGAGGACAAAACGCTCAACTCCAGGGCTCTTCACTGACCCATCCCCTTCTCTTTCAAAACATTTTAACTGTCCAAAATCAAGTTTTTGGATCATTAAAAGCAGCTAAGCTGAGAAGCTAAGCTACGAGCTAAGCTAACAGGCCGACCTCGGGGAGAAACCTCTGTCTTGTCAAAGCTCCGAAATTCACGATTGAAACTCATGCCTTTGTCTAAAATGTTGTT
>JBBPBX010003802.1:50862-65826 GCA_038048925.1 Garcialebias charrua | reverse complement strand
TTCTATTTATTTTTTTTTTTTTTTTTTTTTTCCATTTATAGATGGCCTCCCTTCACACCTTATAGCCATCCTCTCACTCCAATATGTATTTTTTTTTATTTTTTTATTTTTTATTTTTTTTTAATAGAGAGAAAGAAAGAAAAGAGAAAGTGAGACAACAAAACAAAACAACAAAACAACAATTGTCCACAGAAAGAGCACAAGGCAAACACACCAAACCTCCGTCCACAATCCTGCAAAGCACATGACAGAACACAACAACGAAACATACAAGCATAAAGACTGATAATATTCATGACCTTGCAAATATTTCTATAAATACACATACCCATACCTACAAATATATATACAATATACATACATATATATTTATATTCATTTATATACCCATCTACATACATCTACTATACATCCCTGCATCCATTTGTGTGTGGTTGTGAGCATGCATAAGTGAATGAGGTTCCTCCAATAGAACATTTAGTAGCAACTGTGAAGCATCAGAGACCCGTCCCCCCAAAGCCCGAGACAGACGAAGGGGCGATCAAAGCCCAAGACCCCAGGAAGGACCCCGAGCCCAGAGTCCCCAGGACCACCCGAACAGGACGAGCCACTCGTCCACTCCCCAGATCCGACCAAGTGGAAGAACCGGACGAACCCCACCAGGGACCACACACAATGACCCCCCGGGGTCAACAGCGACAATACACAGGCCCCCGCCGGAGCCCGCCGCACCGACGTAGCCCCAGGGCCGGTCACCGAGGCTCGGGCACCGGGGACGCCCATCCCTCAGGTCCAGACCTGACAGGACCAGAGGACCCGAGCCCCACCAGGCAGCCACCAGGCCGAGCTGACAAACGCCCAAGCGCCCAGCCCCAGATAGTGAGGGCCCCAAGCACGCCCGTAGGCAGAGGAACACCCACCAGGGGGCCACGTGGCAGGAGCGCGACACTGGGTAGCCTCAGAAGTATCAGAGAGGGGGCAGTCCAAGTCCCAGCCTGACACTTAAACATTCATACACAGACACACTCATTCAGACCCACCCTCATCCTCACCCTCAGTCACAGAAAGACAAACAATAACGACACGCTCCATTCATAATCCCGATGCACACTCTATACCCCCCAGGTCCAAGACATGTACCTGCTACCTACATGGGGCAGCCCACATCCAAAGTTAGTTGATGATTTTTAAAATGGGGTGGGGGGCACTATAAAACTAACCCTGGTTCTAAAACAATGACATTTGAAGTTAAGCTGCAGGATATTTTTTAGCTTCCCCGTGCAACATGTACATGATTTAAAGCAAATTATATGCATCCATCTCGCACAGAACAAGTAGAAACTTGAATTACAACCCAAAGTTTAACAATATTCTTCTGTTTTAAAGTTGTTGTTGTTGTTTTGTTTAGTTTTTTTGTATTTGACATTAAATACTAAAACCTGCTAGTGTGTAAAATGTTTTAAGTAGGAGTTATTTTTGACCTTTTCAAGTGTTTGAAAAAAAAAAGATACACACAGTAGCTCTTGTTATTTTAAAAATAATTCTTCAAGTTCATCTCAATTATAAATTCTCACCCAGGGGCAGGCGTTTGTACCTGGTACTCATTAATAAGAGAGCTGATTTAATCGACTGGGTATGGCAGACAGAGTTGTGAGCGTGACGCACTAACTTGCGTGTGCACTCGTGCACAGGCTCACAAACCAACGTGGCCCATCTTGGAGCCGACCTGGTCCGTGGCCCCTGGGAGCATCTTCCGGTGTGAGCTAAGCTGCATGTAAATGAGGGGCCTCTCAAACATAATGCCTTTGTATCAAACAGGAAGTGCACAACTAACCAGAATGGGTTTCAGTGTGTTTGCTATATGTTACTAACGTGCTGACCATTTTCAGAGATTAGCACAAAGGAGGTAATTTCTAAAGAGCAATTACCGTATTTTTCGGGGTATAGGTCGCACCGGAGTATAGGTCGCACCATCCAATTATCACCAATAGATTGGAAAAATCCCTAGATAGGTCGCACCTACGTTTAGCTCTGCTGCAAATGTCTGCCACAGGAAGCGCACAGCAAGGCTTTTAAGAAGATTAACACTTAAAAACAATTATTTGTTTGATAAAAATTATAGCAAATATGTGTCTGAGCTGAACTTTTCCTTAATAAATAAACGTAATTGTGAAATTAGCTGGATTTAAAATTTTGTTTCGCCGAAAGTGATAAAAAGCCGTATATAGGTCGCACCTGAGTATAGGTCGCAGGCCATGAAATAATGATAAAAAGGTGCGACCTATACTCTGAAAAATACGGTAGATAAAAAAAAAACATTTTAGCCCTGAGATGATCATCTGAAGGATAATGAAACTCTCAATTAGTCAAATCTTAGAAGACAAGACTTTCAGATTCAATTAATCAGCTGTAAATAGTTATTTTTAGGATTGACGCCTGTTTGGTTGCTTGTTTGTTACATTTTCTTCACTTTTTAGGCACATGCTGCACAATATGCTGTGAAAAAGCTCCCAAAGTTCAACATTTTAAAGACTTCTTAAAAGCCTGTAAAACTTTTGTTAAATAACTTTTCAAATCTGGCTCCTTTGAATCAAATTTATAAAGGAAACCAGTGCTCAGTGCTCATTGTGTTCTTGTACACTCAAGCTGTTATGTGTATGCCTCTAATGCTATACCTTTTTTAAATTACTCTAATCAGATGATTTATTTATTTTTAATTTTTTTAGATGGGTAAAATAAAAATTGATTTGTCATCAAACTGTGTTGTTGTGAGTGAAAACTTATGTAAAGATCAGTCAGTATTTTATGGCAATATTAAGGAAATGTAACATGTATATTATACTGTAACATTTTCCCTTTGATTTTTCTCGCATTACCTATACAGTAATTAACAAAACGGAAACGTTCCACGGTGAAACAGTTGGTAGAGTTGCCCCCTCTCAGTGAGACAGTTGCCAACTCAAATCCCATTGGGGGGACCGTTCTATTGAACTTGGCATTTTTTAATTCATGTACCGTATTTCCCGCTGTAAATGTCGCACCGCCGTATAAGTTGCATCAGTCCAAATATGTGTAATAAAGTGGAAAAAACATAAATAAGTTGCTTTGCCGTATACGTCACATCTATTATGCATCATCATTGATGCATTTTGTTAGTTACGCATCGCCGCCAAAAACCCATGGGAGCCGAACCCAGAAATGTGGGAGCGTGCACGGGATGACTTTAACAAGAATTTAACAAGATTAACACTTATAAACTAGTATTTGTTTGCTCAAAATTATAGTAAAGGTGTGTCTCAGTTTAACTTTACCTTAATAAATTGCACTTTAATGGTCAAATCAGCTGAATTTCAAAGGTATGTGTTGCCTCGGTGCTCCAGGAGCGTGCAGAGGGAGAAAATCAGGAAGGAGGAATGCTATACATTTGTTCAAAATTTACCAAGATAAGCACCTAAAACAATTATTTGTTTGGTCGACATTATAGTAAAGTTGTTTTTCAGTTGAACTTTTTAAATGGTCAAATCAGCTGCATTTTGCCGGGGCTGCACAGCAAAATGAAGCTGATTTGACGGTTGCTCCAGGCATGATCCCAGAGCTGTATGAAGCTGGCATCATATGACAAGCCGATTGTGTCATTAATAGCCACCTTTACCTATTACATGACACAACGGCATGTCATACTACTCGAGTGCCATCTAGCAGCTGCAAATGGTAGTGTTCAATATTTTCAATGTCAGAAAACGGTCATATCCATCCATTTTCTTCCGCTTATCCGGGGTCGGGTCGCGGGGGTAGCAGCCTAAGTAGGGAGGCCCAGACTTCCCTCTCCCCAGCCACTTGGAGCAGCTCCTCTGGGGGAATCCCAAGGCGTTCCCAGGCCAGCCGAGAAACATAGTCCCTCCAGCGTGTCCTGGGTCTTCCTCTGGGTCTCCTCCCGGTGGGACATGCCCGGAACACCTCACCAGGGAGGCGTCCAGGAGGCATCCTAACCAGATGCCCGAGCCACCTCAACTGGCTCCTCTCGATGTGGAGAGCATCCTGTGCTCCAGCATCAACGTGTGGCATGGAGGCTGCACAGTTGAAGAGAGGAAAGCTCTGCAGAGAGTGGTGAAGGCTGCACAGAAGTCTGTTGGAGTCAGTCTCCCCACAATCACAGACATTTACACCTCCAGATGCAGGAAAAGAGCCACCTGCATCATGAAAGACCTCACTCATCCAGCACACTCACTCTTTGCCCCACTCCCCTCAGGACGGAGGTTGAGGAGCATCAAGTGTAGAACCACTAGACTGAGGAACAGCTTCTACCCTGAGGCTGTTAGACTCATGAATAAATAAAAATAAAATAAAAAATAAACACTGCAAAATATCACATCATACTGATGCTGATCTGTTTTCTTGTTGCTGTGTTCATCTGTGTTCATCTGTGACCATCTGCTCATACAAACTCATGTTCGTGCTGCTGTTTATTCCCACTATATTAGGCTTAGTGTATTACTATACTTGTACTAAGCCTTACTTGTAACTGGGTACTAGACTTCTTAACAGACAGACCACAGTCCGTGAAGATCCACAACTTCTCCTCCTCCACCATAACCCTCAGCACTGGCTCTCCTCAGGGATGTGTGCTGAGCCCCCTTCTGTTCACTCTGCTCACATATGATTGTACAGCCACACTTCCAGGCTGTCATATTGTTAAGTTTGCAGATGATACAGCGGTGGTGGGATGCATCACAAACAATGATGAGTCCAGCTACAGACAGGAGGTGGAACACCTGGAGAGCTGGTGCAAAGAGAATAATCTTCACATGAATGTGAAGAAGACAAAGGAGATGATTGTGGACTTCAGAAGGAACAAACACACCCACGCCCCACTGAAAATAGGTGGGTCTGCAGTGGAAGTGGTCTCCAGCTACAAATACTTGGGTGTACACATGAATGATAACCTCAGCTGGAGCAACAACACCACCAGCCTGATCAAGAAAGGTCATCAGAGACTCTACTTCCTCAGACGGCTGAGACGTGCTGGTCTGAGCAGCCCAGTTCTCACCTCGTTCTACAGGTGTGCAGTGGAGAGCATCCTGTGCTCCAGCATCAACGTGTGGCATGGAGGCTGCACAGTTGAAGAGAGGAAAGCTCTGCAGAGAGTGGTGAAGGCTGCACAGAAGATGTTGGAGTCAGTCTCCCCACCATCACAGACATTTACACCTCCAGATGCAGGAAAAGAGCCACCTGCATCATGAAAGACCTCACTCACCCAGCACACTCACTCTTTGCCCCACTCCCCTCAGGACGGAGGTTGAGGAGCATCAAGTGTAGAACCACTAGACTGAGGAACAGCTTCTACCCTGAGGCTGTTAGACTCATGAATAAATAAAAAAATAAAAAAATAAACACTGCAAAATATCACATCATACTGATGCTGATCTGTTTTCTTGTTGCTGTGTTCATCTGTGTTCATCTGTGACCATCTGCTCATACAAACTCATGTTCGTGCTGCTGTTTATTCCCACTATATTAGGCTTAGTGTATTACTAGTTGATGTTTTTCTTAGTTAGTTCTAGATGTTATTACTGTTTTTCTCTTTCATTTGTTGTTGGATGTAACTGGGACCTCGTGTACATAATCTCGTTTTCATCACATGTACCACATGCGGTGCAAATGACAATAAAGACTCTCTGACTCTGACTCTTTTTGGTCTGTGGGAGGAAACCGGAGCACCCGGAGAAAACCCACGCATGCACGGAGAGAACATGCAAACTCCACCCAGAAAGGCCCCCGGACCGGGATTTGAACCGGGGACCTGCTCGCTGAGAGGCAGCAGCTCTACCAGTTGTGCCACCGTGCTGCCCAATATAATTTTACAAAAGGTGAGCAGATTCAAATTATAATTTTCTTACGATTATTTAAAGGTCAAATGCAAATGGAATTTTTTTTCTTAGCTGCCAGTATGGATTTAAACAAACACTATACACACTTAACATTTTAAAATATGTTTAGGAAATGTAATGTTCAAGGACACCACTTAAGGAAAAAAAGTTTAATAGGAAAATGTTTATTAGGAAAAGTAACAAGTGAAAAATGTTCAAAAATAAAAAATACTGCATCCAACTACAAAGTAATTGTCTATCTATCTGTCTATCCCTTGTCTCACGGGTTTCATCCAGAAGAAGACACAAGTTTTGTTCCTGCTACGTCCGGTTCAGTTCTTCATGTTCATTCAGTGGTGAAATCAGACTTTTCTTTACCAGACTCTTCTCTTTCTCTTGTCTGGAAAAGAAGAAAAAGGTGGTTAATCTAGTCTAGATACTGTTTTTAAATAAATGCATAAAACAGAGAAATGTGCTGCTACAGTTTGTTGTTGTTCTGAAGAGCTGCTTGGAGCCAGTTAAACCAGCTAAACTGATTCATAAATAATGAAAATAATATAATAATAACAATGTGTGGGAGTGGTGGCGCAGAGGTTAAGAAGTTGAGCTTGTGATCGGAAGATCGCCGATTCAAGCCACAGTATAATTCGCACGACATGTGGTGGAACAAAATTATGTACACAGGGTCCCAGTTACATCCAGCAATAAAATGTAAAAGAAAAGCAGTAATGAGATCTAAGATATGAACTAAGAAAAACATCAACTAAATATGATAAGCACTAATATCATAAAAACAATAAACACAATACACCGAAATGCGGCACAGACATGAGTCTGTGTGAGCAGATGAGCACGAATGAACACAGCAACTTGAAACAAATCAGCAGCAACATGAAACAGATCAAATGTTTTCTGTAACTGGGACCCTGTGCACATAATTTCATCCCACAAGTTCAACATGTGGTGCATATTCAGTATCAGTATTTATTCAAAAAAAGTTTATCTTTAAAAATAAAATAAAAGCAAGTCCTTATTGGTACAAATAAAGTGATGTGGAACAAGTTGTGTCTGTTCTTACCAAGTACAGAAGGCTGCAGCATTGTGCTGCTCTGTGAGGTGCACCACGGATGCAACAGACATCTGTCAGGTGTAGACTCTGCTGATGGAGTAAGGCAGAAGCTGGGAGGCTTGGAGGGTTTAATGTGGAGTTTAGAGATGAACTGTCACATGCTGAAATATGTTCTGGATAAAATACAGTGAGAAACGGGAATGGAGGACAGTTTACGTTTATGCAAATTAGCTTAGCATCGTAGCACCGATGTTGTCCTATTATGGCGTCAGACTCTTTTGTTAGTTAAAAATATGTTCAGAACTAATGGGATGAGTAACTTACAATATGTTTAAAGTTAGAAAACACTCATACCATACCATACCATTTTATTTATAGAGCACTTAAAACAGCAACAAGGCCAACCAAAGTGCTGTACAAACAAACAAACAAAGAGGCAACACATAGGCAACATACAAAATGAAGTAAAAACAGAATATAGACATAAAATTGCCGCAGATTATAAGTATAACGACCAAACAAAGATCATCTGCTGTTGAAAACAGTTTTCGACCTTTGAACTAAGCATGTTTGAGCTCGGCTACGCTCCTCCGCTTTCTTTGCGCAATCATCTACAGGCCTCCTAAGTGTAATAGGGACTTCATACGGGACTTTTCTGATTTCTTGAGTGATTACATGTCCAAATATGAGAAAGTTTTATTTTTTGGAGATTTTAATATCCCGGTGTACTGCTCTGGAAAGCCGCAGGTGAATGATTTCTTAGATGTAGTGGATGCTTATGGCCTCACTCAGTCAGTGAAAGGCCCAACTCGTGAACGTGCGCAGACCCTGGACCTTGTTTTATTTTATGGTTGATCTATTTTTAACTTGGAAATTGGTAATGCATTGTTTTCAGACCACATGCCAATTTTATTTGATTTTATTCCTGTTTTTAAACCCTGCGCTCCTGCTCGAAGCTGCCGTGTTTTTAACTCATCCTCTGCTGCTCATTTCTCCACTGTCTTTAATTGTTTAGACTCTCAACTCTCTGTGTCTCTCAGCACTGAGGAGCTTTCCTTATATTTTGATTCTTTGTGCAACACTGTTTTGAATGATGTGGCCCCAATTAAAACCAGGCGTTCAAAGCCTAGATCTGACCCGTGGTTGAGCGACCATACCTGTGCCATTAGGCAGGAATGCAGGAGAAATGAACACAAATGGAGAAAGGACAAACTCCATGTCTCTTTTGATATGCTGAGAGTTGGCGTTGCGTGAAAACACCAGAGCCAAATATTTATCTGACATTATTGTTGCCAACTCTCACAATCACCATGTTCTTTACAATACAATCAACACTGTCCTCAATTTACATGAACCGGTTCCTCTTGAAGCATCTGGAGAACTTTGTGATAAGTTTCTTCAATTTTTTTGGACAAGGTTACAAACACTAGGGCTTGTATATCTTTTCCTTCCCATGACCCTTCCATCCTGGTCCCCTGTCCTACGTTTTTTGATCATCTGGAGCCAATTTCTCTCTCCTATCTAGAGAAACTGGTCACCAGTATGAAATCCTTGGGGTCCCCCTTGATGTTGTACCTCCTATTTTTCTTAAGGAGGTATTTTATACTGTTGGCTCCTTTGTCCTAAATGTGATCAATAGCAGCTTGATGTTTAGCGTGGTACCAAGCAATTTTAGACATGCTGTGGTGCAGCCATTGTTGAAAAAACTTGGCCTTGATCCAACCTCTTTGTCAAACTTTAGGCCAATTTCAAAATTACCTTTTATATCCAAAATGTTGGAAAAAGTTGTTTACACCCAGCTGAAGGCCTTTTTGGATGAATTTAAAATTTTGGAGGTCTTCCAGTCTGGTTTCAAAACCTACCACAACACTGAATCTGCTCTTTTAAGGGTTTTTAATGACATATTTTTATCACTGGATTCTCAAAACTGTTTTACGTGTGCTTTTAGATTTAACAGCTGCTTTTGACACAGTCGACCATGAAATTCTTATCTCCAGATTGGAGCAATGGGTGGGCATCACTGGCTTAGCTCTGCAGTGGTTTAAGTCCTACCTTTCCAATAGAAGTTTCAGTGTGAAGGTGGATAATTTTGCCTCTGCTTCTGCTGCCCTCCCCTGGGATGTACCCTAGGGCTCCATCCTTGGTCCTCTCCTCTTTTCGCTTTATCTTCTGCCACTCGGTTCTATTTTCATAAAGCATGGTGTGCAATTTCATTTATATGTTGATGACTGTCAAGTCTACCTCCCTTTAAAACAAAATTGCTCCACACAGTCTCTTCTGGACTGTCTTGGTGACATTAGAGGGTGGATGGCACTTAATTTCCTCCATTTTAATGAAAAAAAAAAGACTGAGGTTATGGTCTTTAAATCTAGTGCTCCTAACAGACCCACCACCTTTGATTTTTCCTCTTTGGCCCCATATGAAAAATCAATTGTGACAAATCTAGGAGTGAAAATGGACACCTGCCTGAAACTTGACTGTCATATCAACAGCATGGTTAAGTTCTCTTTCTTTCAACTGAGGCCCCTGTCAAAAACCAAGCCCCTCCTTTTTAGGCACCACTTAGAGACAGTAATCCACGCTTTTATTACTTCACGGCTGGATTATTGTAACTCTCTTCTGATCGGAGATAGCCAGGCCTTGCTCTCACAGTTGCAGCTGGTACAGAATGCTGCTGCACGATTTTTGACTGGTACAGGCAGACGTGAGCACATCACTCCAGTTTTAATGTCCCTTCATTGGCTTCCTGTCCAGTTTCGAATCCATTTTTAAAATTGTATTGTTTGTTTTTAAGTCTTTGAACGGTTTTAGTCCCTCTTATTTGTCTGAACTGCTTCACCTTTATGCATGCTATCCCATGCTCTTAGATCCTCTGACCAGATGCTTTTAGCAGTCCCAAGAACCTTTTATGAATCCAGAGGAGACAGAGCCTTTTCAGCTCTGGCTCCTAAATTGTGGAACGAGCTGCCACTAAAGGTCAGGCAGGCCCCATCAATCTCTGTTTTTAAAACTGGTTTAAAAACACATCTTTTTTCATTGGCTTTTAAACTGGAGTGAGTTCGCATCTCTGTATGTTTTGTGCTTGTTTTGTCTTTGTACAACACTTCGGACGGCTGATGTTGTATTTTTAAGTGCTTTAGAAATAAATATAGTAGGAGACTTCCGGCTAAATGGCGGTGGGATAAGTTGTGTTTAGGTGCGCTCCTGCGGAATTTGCCTTTTTTCCAACTAATACTTGGCACTTTTTTCCGATTTTGACCACAAACAATAGATAACGTATACAGTTCCCACAATCCTCTTGTTCGGTCACTAAAATGCCACCAAAGCCTACTAAAGGAGTAAGTTCGATCCAAGCTCACCTGCGGCCTGCTCCTCGTGGCGGAACCTCGAGCTGTCCTGAGTCACCTCCGTCTGAGGTAGCAGCTCAGGCCGCTGCAATTTGTGACGTCGGCAGCCTTAAACAGGAGCTACTTGTAGCTCTCCGAGATGACTTTACAGCCATAATTAAAGCAGAATGCCATGCTGTTCTGGGTGAAAGTCTCTCTTCTATTAATGCTGAGCTGTTATGGTACATCCACACCAAACAGCGTTTCAAGTTCAAAAAAGCTCATCACGCACGCAAGTGAACGCACTGGACCCACAGTGGTGTCCAGACCAGAACGCAAAGCTGCGGCGGCGACGGGTGTGGGAGGAGCTTACGATATACCGAGTTCCTCACTGCACTCCGCCAGGTAAGGAGCTTTTTATTTCTGTCTCTGTAGAGCAGACTTGACTGGTCGTGAAGAAATTGTCGTGAACACACAGCTACAATGAGTTTCTCTTCCATAGTACACGACTTTGCGGGTTTTTTCTGTGTCCCACAAACAATACGTCACATAGTTGCGCAATACCCGTCCCCTCGTTTCCGCGTCACATAGGGACTCTCCCCCTCTCTCCTCCCCCCGACTCTCCCTGATCAACCAATCAGGGATAGTTGAACGGCGTTTGAACGGCGTTTGAACGTTTGAACGGCGAAATCTTCAACATGTTCAAGGCGTGCTTTGGAGGCTGACGCGGGTTCACGAGCATGGAAAACGTTTTCCAGCACGCTCAACACGCACGTGACGTGACGCCCGACGCCAAGACGCGCCTGTAGGCGCGTCCCCCATTGACTTTGCATGTAAACTGGACGCTCCTGCAGTTGAAATGCTGTTAGGTGTGGACGTACCATTAGCCTTCAAAAAGGAGCTATCCTCTGGGCTAGCTGCTGTGCAGGAAAGCTTCAAGGGGCTAAAGCTTACAGTAGCAGAGGTGGAGAAGTCTGTTCTCCACCTGCACTGACAACATCGTTAGCCTCCAGAAAAACGTTGAGAGCCTTACTAAAATGGTGGCACAGCTGGAGGATAAATGTGATGACGGAGTCCCGGTCCCGACGTCAGAACATCCGCATCATCGGTGTCCCGGAGGATGACCCATCATCGGCTACGACGGCTTATGTCTCTTGGTTGCTAAAGGAGGCCTTCGGCTTCGAGGAAGAGCCGCTGCTGGACCGCGCTCACCGCATTCCAATCCCCAAACCGAAGGCAGTTGAGTGCCCTCGTCCCATCGTAACTAAGCTACACTACCACACGGACTGTGTGAAAATCCTGGCGAAGGCGAGGGAGCTGCAGCGGGTCAAAGTGAACGGTATGACTATCTTCGTTTTCTCCGACTATACTACCAGAACGGCGCGAGCGCGAGCGGCCTTCACGGAATGTCGCCGCAAGCTACGTGAGATCGAAGGCGTTCGGTTTGACCTACTCCACCCGGCCCGGCTGAAGATCACGTATGATAGAACTACATGGGTCTTCACCTCCCCTGAGGAGGTGAATGTTTACATCGGGTCAATTACAAAATGAGCATTATAATTAGTATGCTCTGTTTCACACTCAGGGATCGTTAGTATTATTAGTTATTATTATTATTCATGTTTAGAAATATAATTAGTGAGTTTTGTTTACATTCACGGATTTAATGTTTAGAATTATAATTAGTGTGTTTTGTTTTACATTCAGGGATTTAATGTTTAGAATTATAATTAGTGTGTTTTGTTTACATTTAGGGATTTAATGTTTTGAATTATAATTAGTGTGCTTTGTTTCACATTTGTGGAACGTTATTATTATTAGTTATTACTGTTTTTTGAAAGAGTTCTTGTTCTCCCAGATTAGTGCCTGATGGCCATTCTCAAACCAAACCCTGTAGCAACTTTTCTACTAAAAAGGAATCACACACATGACAAGAGTTAACAGTGGTATATTTAACTTTGCAAAGTGGAACTTGTCTCCGTCTGAGACAAGCCCGCATTGAATCGTTCACAGTCAGCTTTTATACATTTTGGTAGTTGGTAGAAAAACAGGTTGGACAATTTTCACATAATGGCTCTTGGTCAGTTTTGGCCAAACTCAGGACCAACAAGTTCTGAAACAAAGGAAACATTCTTTGGTACTTCTGTTATTTCAGTAAACAGCATAGTTGTGTAAGACAACTATCTCTCAGGGAGTGACTAGATGTTTCATGTTATGTTATAAGTTTTAGATGATAATCATAAAAAATACCCTAACATATATCGGCCCTTTTTTATCATTTAAAACTGTTTAACATTATGCAGATGATTGGCCCGAAAAAAACCTCTGGGTCTAAACTTAGTAGGAAAAACACAACCAATGCAAATGGGCCCTCACCATATTTACAGCCTTTACAACAAATCAGGCTCATCTGAAATTTTTTTTTGTGGGCAGTAGAGTAAAAACTTAAGCAATGTCAATTGTATAGGTGTCAGTGTAGTTATCAATCATCTTTTAAATTACCTTTTAAATGCTATACATGTCGTTTTTTTATTTATTTATTTTTTAATTATCTTTTAAATGCTATAAATGTCATATTTTACAATCCCTCCTTTTAAACAGTTTAAATATAAACCTAGAACTTAGAATCTTGAAACTAAATTCCATTCCATTCCTATATCATTTTAATCTAAACAATCAACAATTACCCAAAAAAGCTAAGTCTGGTCCTCTGGACATTCAAAAAACAAAACAAAGCAAAAAAAAAAAACCAAAACAAAATAAAAACTGTAGAAACGTTTCGTCTTTCGTCCGAAAGACGTCCGACACCTGGGTTAAAATTAAATCTCAGGAAGTCCAACATTTCACTGATCACATCAACTCTGTGGATAAATATATCAAGTTCACACGAGAAGATGTAAAAAATGGCAGGTTGGCTTTCTTGGACTGTGAGGTCTCAGTTTCTGATAGAGGAAATTTGCAAACTGAGGTGTACCGCAAACCCACACACACAGACCAGTATTTACAGTTTGACTCCCATCACCCTCTGGAGCACAAGTTAGGAGTCATCAGGACTCTGTACCACAGAGCAGACAGCGTCCCCACTAACTCAGGAGCCAGACAGAAGGAGAAATCACACACAAAACAGGCTCTAGAGAAATGTGGATATCCTAACTGGGCCTTCCTGAAAGCAGAGAAGAAACCCAAACAGGACTCCAGCAGCCATCAGGCGGCCGTGGTTTAGTGGTAATGGCAGTCGTCTCCCGATCGGAAAGTTGGCGGTTCGACTCCCGGGACCCGCACCATGTGTCGTTGTGTCCTTGGGCAAGACACTTAACCCTGAGTTGCTCCCGGTAGGACTGGAAAGCACCTTGCATGGTAGTCTGCCGCCACCGGTTTATGAATGTGTGTAGCATTCAATATATGTGTAGCACTTTGAGATTTTCAGTAATGAAAAGTGCGTTATAAATTGAATTAATTAATTAATTAATTAATTAATTAATTTACCAAAAATGGAATAGGCTGAAACCAAGGCATATACTTGCCTACCCTATTCATAGACTCAGCAGTCTACATAATGATTTGTTTTTATAAGGAGTCAAATCAGTTATTCTCATAAGCATTTAATTGTACTGTACCGTTAACCTTGTGTCAACCTTGTGTTAACATTGTGTTAACATTGTTATGTTAGCCTAATGTTAGCCTTGTGTTGACCTTGTGTTAACCTTGTGTTAGCCTTGTGTTAACCTGTGTTAACCTTGTGTTAGCCTTGTGTCAACCTTGTGTTAGACTTGTGTTAACCTTGTGTTAACCTTGTGTTAGCCTAATGTTAGCCTTGTGTTGACCTTGTGTTAACCTTGTGTTAGCCTTGTGTTAACCTGTGTTAACCTTGTGTTAGCCTTGTGTCAACCTTGTGTTAACCGTGTGTTAACATTGTGTTAACCTTGTGTTAACCTTATGTTAGCCTTGTGTTGAACTTGTGTTAGCCTTGTGTTAGCCTTGTGTTAACCTTGTCTTAACCTGTGTTAACCTTGTTTTAACCTGTGTTAACCTTGTGTTAACCTTGTGTTGACCTTGTGTTAACCTTGTGTTAACCTGTGTTAACCTGTGTTAACCTTATGTTAACCTTGTGTTTACCTTGTGTTAACCTGTGTTAACCTTGTGTTAGCCTTGTGTTAACCTTATCAAAGTCAAAGTCAACATTATTGTCAAAACTGCAATATGTATAGGACATACACAGGATTGAAATTGCATTTCTCTATGTCCCTCAGTGCAACAGTAAACATTTAAACACTAAAACACTAAAACATTTAATAAACATAAGCATAAAATGAAATAATAAAAGTGTAATACTGTCCTGAGTTTTTGCATAGTAGTTTTTGCATAGTAGTAGTATGAAAGTATGAAAAGTTACACCAACACTAAAACACTAAACATTTAATAAACATAAGCATAAAATGAAATAACAAAAGTGTAATACTGTCCTGAGTTTTTTGCATAGTAGTATAAAAGTGTAAAAAGTATATCTATAAAATAAAATGAAAGTTCTGGCATTGACATTTGTAATAGAGTGACAAAGCAGCATATGAAGTTTATGTACACAGTATATGTATGAGGTAGTTGATATTGGTATAGAGGTAAAGTGGCATATGCAATAAGGCTAGTAAATATATATATATATATATATATATATATATATATATATATATATATAATATATATA
>JBBPBX010003802.1:30551-49307 GCA_038048925.1 Garcialebias charrua | reverse complement strand
ATATGAAGTTTATGTACACAGTATATGTATGAGGTAGTTGATATTGGTATAGAGGTAAAGTGGCATATGCAATAAGGCTAGTAAAAAATATATATATCAGCAGTAGTGTAGATATAAAAAGTAGTGTAAATGTAAACAGTAGTAATAAATGTAAACAGTAGTATTGAATGAAAACAGTAGTAATAAATGTAAACAGTGAATGTAAACAGTAGTATGACTATAGGCAGTAATGTAATACAAACATTAGTGCAAATATAAGAAGTAGTGCAAACTGAATGAGCACATGACCGTGAGTTGAGTGAATAACCCGTTTTGATGACACAGAGTCCAGTGTTAAAATCTTTGTGTTGTGTGGTGGTGTGTGAACGTTTTTTGTGATTAAGGCAGTACAAGTGGGAGGGAGGGCAGAGCAGGCAGAGAGTTTAGCATCCTGACTGCCTGATGAACAGAGCTGTCATTTAGTCTGCTGGTTCGAGCCTGGAGACTCCTCAGTCTCCTCCCTGAAGGCAACAGGCTGAAGCAGCTGTGTAGTGGGTGTGTGGGATCACCTGCCATGCAGAGGGCTTTCCGAGTGAGGCGGTTGCTGTGTAAGTCCTGTAGTGAGGGGAAGGAGGTGCCGACAATCTTCTCAGCTGCTCTCACGATGCGCTGGAGGCTCTTGCGGCAGGATGCAGTACATGCACCAAACCACACCGTGATGCAGCTGGTCAGGACACTTTCTATGGCACCCCTGTAGAAGGTGCACATGATGGGGGTTGAAGCTCCAGCCCTTTTCAGCTTGCGGAGAAAGTAGAGGCGCTGGTGAGCCTTCTTGGCCAGTGATGCAGTGTTCCTGCTCCAGGACAGGTCCTCTGAGACGTGCACTCCCAGGAACTTGGTGCTGTCCACTCTCTCCACTGTGGTGCTGTTGATGGTCAGAGGGGCATGTTGGGCATCCCTCTTCCTGAAGTCCACAACAATCTCCTTTGTCTTCTCCACGTTGAGAGTGAGATTGTTGTGTCCGCACCACAAGGCCAGGCGGCTCACCTCGTTCCTGTAGTCCGTCTCATCGTTGTTGCTGATGAGACCCACCACTGTTGTGTCGTCCGCAAACTTGATGAAGTGGTTGGAGCTGTATGATGGTGTGCAGTCGTGTGTTAGCAGGGTGAATAGAAGGGGGCTCAGCACACATCCTTGTGGGGCTCCTGTATTCAATGTGATGGTGCTGGATGTGTTATTCCCGACCCGTACTGCCTGTGGTCTCCCGGTCAGGAAGTCTAGCAGCCAGTTACACATTGAGGTGTTCAGCCCCAGACTGTCCAGTTTAAGGATGAGCTGTTGGGGGATGATGGTGTTGAATGCCGAGCTGAAGTCGATGAACAGCATTCTGACATAGGAGTCTTTCGTGTCCAGATGTGTGATGCCTGGTCCCCACTGCACAACTCGAAACGCGCCTGCCGTCCCCTTTTGGCCGCTTGTCAGGGTCCCACTGCCACTGAAGACCGTCTGATGACGTACACTAGGGGGTAGCAGGGAGGAGGGGTCTCTAGCTCGTCTTCCGGGTTCAGTTGTTGTGTTAACTGCACCTCGGACGGTCTTTGATGAGATTAAAACGTTTTTTTTATGTTTGGGGTGATCTACACTGGAGAGAACAGCAGCCTGTCAGCAGCAACTGTAAAAATGCCACGTTTATTACCGGAGTTTGGTTCCAATTCATGGAGGGTCGATCCGGTAAGTTTAAAAAGTCCAAAAAAAGTCCCGTTGTGGTTGTGTAATCAGATAGCAGAGGCTCTCCCGACTGTTTGCCGGATGCGTCGAGCCTCCAGAGATCAACATTTGGGACGTCGGCGGCTCGACGGCTAGGTTGCTTTGGACGCGCGCGTGCCCGCGAAGGGAACTTCGGCTGCCGCCGCGCCGCTTCGATCACTCGAATCGCGCCGCTTCCGTGGTCGCCGTGACTCCACGCGTCTCCTCATAGACTTTGAATGTAAACCGGCCGCTTCAGCCGCCCGAAATCGGGGCAGTGGGTACCAGGCATAAGAGCTGTGTCGAGGGCAGAGTAGATGTCATCGTCGGTTGAGCGATTAGGCCAATATGCAAATTGGAAGGGATCCAGGGAGTTAGGGAGGACAGATGTGATGCTTTTCATGACTAGCTGTTCAAAGCACTTCATCAGGATGGGGGTGAGTGCTTATGTTAACCTGTGTTAACCTTATGTTATCCTTTTGTTAACATTGTGTTAACATGTGTTAACCTTGTGTTAACCTGTGTTAACCTTGGGTTAACCTTATATTAACCTTGTGTTAACCTAGGGGCTGAGATGGTGTAGAGGCAGGGCAGCCGGCTCAGGACCAGAAGGTCTCGGGTTCAATCCCTGGTCATGGCATACCTCGTTGTGTCCCTGGGCAAGACACTTAACCCCGAATTGCTCCCAGTAGGACAGGCAGCGCCTTGCATGGCAGTCTACCGCTAACGGATTATGAATGTGTGTATGAATGGGTGGATGGTTGGTACTGTGAAGCGCTTTGGGGCCCCTCAAAGGGGGCTGGAAAGCGCTATATCCATTTACCATTTACCATTTGCGTTAGCCTTGTTTTAATCTGTGTTATGTTAGCCTTGTGTTAGCCTTGTGTTAACCTTGTGTTAACCTGTGTTAACCTTGTGTTAACCTGTGTTAACCTAGCGTTAGCCTTGTGTTAGCCTTGTGTTAACCTTGTGTTAATGTTGTGTTAGCCTTGTGATACTCTGTTAACCTTATGTCAGCCTTGTGTTAGCCCTGTGTTAACCACCTGTGTTAGCCTTGTGTTAACCTTGTGTTAATCTTGTGTTAGCCTTGTGTTAAGCTGTGTTAACATTGTGTTATGTGTTAACCTTGTGTTGACCTTGTGTTATCCTTGTGTTAACCTGTGTTAACCTTGTGTTAGCCTTAGCCTTGTGTTAGCCTTGTGTTAACCTTGTGTTAGCCTTGTGTTTACCTTGTGTTAGCCTTGTGTTAACCTTGTGTTAGCCTTGTGATGACCTTGTGTTAGCCTTGTGTTAACCTTGTGTTAATCTTGTGTTAAGCTGTGTTAACATTGTGTTAACCTGTGTTAACCTTGTGTTGACCTTGTGTTATCCTTGTGTTAACCTGTGTTAACCTTGTGTTAGCCTTGTGATGACCTTGTGTTAACCTTATGTTAACTTGTGTTAACCTTGTGTTAACTTTGTCTTAACCTTGTTTGTGTTTACCTTATGTTAGCCTTGTGTTAGCCTTGTGTTTACCTTATGTTAGCCTTGTGTTAACCTTGTGTTAGACTTGTGATGACCTTGTGTTAACCTTGTGTTAACCTGTGTTAACCTTGTATTAGCCTTGTGATAACCTTGTGTTACCTTGTGTTAGCCTTGTGTTAACCTGTAAGCTTGTATTAGCCTTGTGTTAACCTTATGTTAACATGTGTTAACCTTGTGTTATCATTGTGTTATCATTGTGTTAACCTTGTGTTAACATTGTGGTAGCTGTGTTAACCTTTTGTTATCATTGTGTTAACCTGTGCTAACCTTGTGTTAACCTTGTGTTAACCTGTCTTAATATTAGCCTTGTGTTAACATTGTGTTTACCTTATGTTTACATGTGTTAACCTTATGTTATCATTGTGTTATCATTGTGTTAACCTTGTGTTATGTTATCATTGTGTTATCATTGTGTTAACCTGTGTTAGCCTTAGCCTTGTGTTAGCCTTGTGTTAACCTTGTGTTAGCCTTGTGTTTACCTTGTGTTAGCCTTGTGTTAACCTTGTGTTAGCCTTGTGATGACCTTGTGTTAGCCTTGTGTTAACCTTGTGTTAATCTTGTGTTAAGCTGTGTTAACATTGTGTTAACCTGTGTTAACCTTGTGTTGACCTTGTGTTATCCTTGTGTTAACCTGTGTTAACCTTGTGTTAGCCTTGTGATGACCTTGTGTTAACCTTATGTTAACTTGTGTTAACCTTGTGTTAACTTTGTCTTAACCTTGTTTGTGTTTACCTTATGTTAGCCTTGTGTTAGCCTTGTGTTTACCTTATGTTAGCCTTGTGTTAACCTTGTGTTAGACTTGTGATGACCTTGTGTTAACCTTGTGTTAACCTGTGTTAACCTTGTATTAGCCTTGTGATAACCTTGTGTTATCCTTGTGTTACCTTGTGTTAGCCTTGTGTTAACCTGTAAGCTTGTATTAGCCTTGTGTTAACCTTGTGTTAACCTTATGTTAACATGTGTTAACCTTGTGTTATCATTGTGTTATCATTGTGTTAACCTTGTGTTAACATTCACTGCACTAAAACCATAGATATACGGTAAGATCTGATGTAGTATATCTCCGTATCCTTTACATATACTTATACTTATATTTCCGGATATTCCCGGAAATGGACCGCAATGATCCTTAAAAAATCCCAAGATCCCAAAATCCGGATACTTATCTTTGGCAGGCCCTTGACAAATAACAGCCACATTTATTTTGGATCTGCCGAAGATAAGTATCCAGATTTTGGGATTTTTTAAGGATCATTGCGGGCCATTTCCGGGAATATCCGAACACTGATCCTTCCGTATATCTATGGTTTTATTGCAGTGATTGTGGTAGCTGTGTTAACCTTTTGTTATCATTGTGTTAACCTGTGCTAACCTTGTGTTAACCTTGTGTTAACCTGTCTTAACCTTGTATTAGCCTTGTGTTAACATTGTGTTTACCTGTTTACATGTGTTAACCTTATGTTATCATTGTGTTATCATTGTGTTAACCTTGTGTTATGTTATCATTGTGTTATCATTGTGTTAACCTGTGTTAACCTTGTGTTAACCTGTGTTAACCTGTGTTAACCTTGTGTTAGCCTTGTGTTAACCTTTTGTTAACCTTATGTTAACGTGTGTTAACAATGTGTTAAGCTTGTGTTAACCTTGTGTTAACCTTGTGTTAGCCTTGTGTTTACCTTTTGTTAACCTTGTGTTAACCTCATGTTAACCTTGTGTTAACCTTGTGTTAGCCTTGTGTTAACCTGCATATGACCAAAAAAACACAAATTGAACTTGAACTTCTGCACATTGTACTTTTGCACACAGAGGTTATAGAAGGTGGGCCTGTGATCGAAAGATTGCCGGTTCAACTCCCAGTACTGACAACATCAAGGTGGGATTGGTGAAGCACCCACACCTGTCTCCACCCTCATTTGCCCCTCTCTGGGCCCTTGAGAAAAGCCCTTAAAGGTGCAGTCTGCAGTTCTGTAATGCAGTCTGTAAGTTGTCTAAAGATATATTTTTAACATATTTCTTTACTCTGTCACTATCTCCTGACAGACTGATGTTAGACAAAGTAATCTCTGAAAAAAAACTATAGTCCCCTTGCTTCTCCAGGTGGTAATTAAGAATTTCTAAAAAGCCACAGTGACCCGCCGTTAACTAGCCAATAAAAACAGAGTTTTTAACCAGCCAATAAAAACAGAGCTTCTCACGCTCCTAAACCCCCCGCAGCCCCCCGCGGCCACGCAGGTTCTCGTTGAAATAATTGCAAAGCGATGCAAAACTGTTTTGTATGTGACAAAAATTTATTAAATTCCCCTTCTTCATCCCTGATCTGGACTTTTCTTTTGTTTTTTTGCCAAAAGTCAAGTGATCGCTTCCTCCTCTGCTGAGTCATGACAGAAACATTGTGGAAATGAATGAATTTGTCACAAGCTAATTAAACTCGGGTCCAACGTTGCTGCGCGCGGCTCTGCAGATTTCATGGTGTTCTGGTGTGCTGTTTTTATTTTTTTTTAGAACGTTTTATTAACATATAATCACAGAACTTTGCAGCTGCTGACAGGACATGCCGTGGAGGCGGAGGATTCCGAAGCAGAGATGAATTTCACCGAGACCAAGAGGGAGCAGAGCCATATATGGCTCTGAGTGGGGAGGGACCAGAATGCTTTCTCAGATGAAAATTTTCCTAAGTGCTGCGTTCTACAAAAAACTGCAGAGTGCAGCTTTAACCCCCACCATCTGCTCCCCCGGGTGCCTTAGATATCAGATCTCTGCTCCACACAGAGGGCTGTGGTAGCTCGGTGGTCTGTGTTTGCGTCAGGAAGGGCATCTGGCATAAAAATAATTGACAAGTCTTCATGCGTCACTGTGGCGACCCCTGAAGAAGTGAGCGGCCGGAATAAAAAACAAAACAAAAAACGTTCACACATTGTACTTTTGTAGGCAGCATTTTAGTATCTGATATATTTATGATGAGGTAATAAGTTACACATAAATAACTAAAATATTTTCGTTTTTATTCAAGAATACAAAATTGACCTTTCCCTCTTGCTCTTTGACTTCACATGTCATCACAGCTGAGGACAGATAGTCTTACAAATAGCAGCTGTGGTCCTGAAGCAGGTTTTCTGGCACAACAATGATCCCCATTCTGCTGTTGGTGCAGACACATTTTATTCACTTGATCATCACTGTCATGGTAGTGGCATGTAGCCTGTTGCCCTCTCTCTATTTTGCTACCATTCCCTCCCCTACCACTTCTGTTCTGTCACCTTCCCGCTGTTTTACAATGTCACACACTATAATTCTGTACTTTTGTAGTACAGCTTCGAAAGCATCTCTCTATTTCTTCTCTCTCAGTCTGGTCCCACGTTCTGTAACCAGCATGGAGTAAAAACAGCAAGGTCATAAGCTTAAAAGCAGAAGATCATAAATTAGCATTAGCCTTGGTTAAATTATGTTTAGTGACACATGGTGTTTAACAAAAATGCATGTTATTTATTTATTTAATTTATGTATTTATTCATTATTACATGTGAAAAAGCAACATGTCCGACCTGGCTCACTTTGCAGGTTGTGTAAATTGTAATAACATTTTACTCATCACTTTCTGGGTTTCATGTCACACATTTACACTGCAGTTCACCCATTAACAAAAATATATATAAACTTTTTTCTATCCTGTAACATTTTTTGATTATTTTATTCATATTTATTCACATACGAATATTGGATAATGGCAGAATTCAATTAATATTTGCAAAACCAAATTTCAGCAACTACAGCTTGTTGGATGAATTTTGGTGCAGCTTCGGGCACTTCTGACATGAATATAAAAAACTGCCAGGATATTAATGTAATGCAAAATGAATGCTGTGTAAAATTTTAAAACAGCTTTTGCCTGAACCAGTATGAACATTTTGATATTTTAGCTGCTATCTTCCTTTGAATTCATTTTTGGATTCAGCTTGTCAATCCAGTCATCATTCAACTCTGTTTCTTCAAACTGATCAAATATTGCCTGCTCACAATTTTCAGCAAAGCTCAATTTCCAATAAAAAAAAATTGAACTGTTGCTTTAACTTTTACTTCATCAAGTTTGCGGACGACACAACAGTGGTAGGTCTCATCAGCAACAACGATGAGACGGACTACAGGAACGAGGTGAGCCGCTTGGCCTTGTGGTGCGGACACAACAATCTCACTCTCAACGTGGAGAAGACAAAGGAGATTGTCGTGGACTTCAGGAAGAGGGATGCACAACATGCCCCTCTGACCATCAACAGCACCGCAGTGGAGAGAGTGGACAGCACCAAGTTCCTGGGAGTGCACGTCTCAAAGGACCTGTCCTGGAGCAGGAACACTGCAGCACTGGCCAAGAAGGCTCACCAGCGCCTCTACTTTCTCCGCAAGCTGAAAAGGGCTGGAGCTTCAACCCCCATCATGTGCACCTTCTACAGAGGTGCCATAGAAAGTGTCCTGACCAGCTGCATCACTGTGTGGTTTGGTGCATGTACTGCATCATGCCGCAAGAGCCTCCAGCGCATCGTGAGAGCAGCTGAGAAGATCGTCGGCACCTCCTTGCCCTCACTGCAGGACTTACACAGCAAACGCCTCACTCGGAAAGCCCTCTGCATGGCAGGTGATCCCACACACCCACTACACAGCCGCTTTAGACTGCTGCCATCAGGGAGGAGACTGAGGAGTCTCCAGGCTCGTACCAGCAGACTGAGAGACAGCTCTGTTCATCAGGCAGTCAGAATGCTAAACACTCTGCCTGCTCTGCCTCCCCTCCCATTTGAACTGCCTTAACACAAAAAACTTTCTCACACATTACCACTCAACACAAAGTTTTTAACACTGGACCCTGTGTCATCAAACGGGTTATTCACTAAACTCTCGGTCATGTGCTCATTCAGTTTGCACTACTTCTCATATTTGCACTAATGTTTGTATTACATTACTGCCTATAGTCATACTACTGTTTACATTCACTGTTTACATTTATTAATACGGTTTACATTTATTACTACTGTTTTACATTTATTACTACTGTTTACATTTACACTACTTTTATATCTACACTACTGCTGATACATATACAGTATTCTCTGACTAGCCTTATCTAAGGATGCCAAATGTGCCTTATGTGCCTTACTGCATATGCCACTTTGCCTCTATACCAACATCAACTACCTCATACATATACTGTGTACATTAACTCATATGCTGCTGTGCCACTCTTTGCAAATGTCAATGCTAGAACCTTCAGTTTATTTTATAGATATACTTTTTATACTTTTTATACTACTATGAAAAAACTCAGGACAGTATTACACTTTTATTATTTCATTTTATGCTTATGTTCATTGGGTGTTTGGTGTTTTAGGGGTGTTTGGTGTTTCAGTGTTGGTGTAAATTTTCATACTTTTATACTACTATGAAAAAACTCAGGACAGTGTTACACTTTTACTATTTTATGCTTATGTTTATTAAATGTTTTAGTGTTTAGTGTTTAGATGGTTACTGTTGCACCGAGGGACTGAGAGAAACGCAATTTCAATCCTGTGTATGTCCTGTACATATTGCAGTTCTGACAATAAAGTTGACTTTGACTTTGGCTTTGACTTTAAATTATATCTGAAGACGCCTTGATGTTTTACAGAGGCAAATTACTCTTAACTAATGGTGTCGAAATTAGCGCGTTAATTATTTGCGTTATTTTATTTATTATGATGCGTTAAAATAAAATAACGCAACGATTATTTTGAAAAGCTCCCCCCGGATGCCGACCTCACTTCCGGTTTCCGCTCGCTAACGCTGTTAGCGCAGACACCGTACCTGCACTCACATGCGATCACTGGACTTCTGCCAGCAATGATAACTATTTGGGTGTCACTGCTCACTTTATTGATGACAGCTGGAGCCTGCACTCCTTTGCCTGTCCTCATTACATCTATTGTTGCCGGTGTCAAATCATGAAAAGATTCAGAGCATTCAGTGAAGGCCCAGAGTAAGCCTGATAATTAACCAATAAATAAATTTAAAGTAAAATATTATTTTTAAAGTTGAATGACTTAATTTAAATCAGTTCTATTTCATCCCTCCTGACCACCAGAGGGTGGTGTTGAAAGCACTGAATATTCCCTTCGCACATGCACTGTTCGAGTAATTATATCAACGACGTCACACAGGTGTGATCGGATAAGCAATCAAGAAGCTACTTAGCCTAGCATTATCCGTTAATCCAAACCTTCTTTCTTTTTGCTCGTGGTTCAATCCAAGGCTTCAGACCTTTGGATCTTTTCACTACAGTTGCTGGAGGCCCAATAGCTTGTTATCTGGAGCAGCACGCTCCCCTTCCTGGGCCGCAACGGTTCAACCTTTGTGAAGGTATTTCATTGGGGGCGATCGTAGCCTTGACTGTGTTCAACTCTGGTGAGTAGTTTTTTACATATTTTGATGTAGTTCGTGCGGCGGCTTCGCCCCGCGAGGAGACTACTGTGTGGATTTATACGTAAGTAGTCTTATGGTACCTTGAAGCTTCAAAGTGTGTGAGTTTCAACTGTAACTTTTTGACCATTGGTTGCGGCTCCGTCCGCTTCCTGTGATGCTTTCTGGTAGGATTCAACATCTACCGTAAGTAGTTGATTTATTTGGTTTACGCAGCCGTGTTCTGGCCTCTTTTATTTTGGCCTTGTTTTTTTCCTTGTTAAAAGTTGGCTTTGTACACCATCTCCCAAACATTTTTTTTACCTATCTTGAACGGTTGGGTTAAAGTTGCACTATGTAACTTTGTAGTGCAGTCTAACTTTTCTAACAATATATTTTTAACATATTTCTTCACTCTGTCACTATCTACTGACAGACTAGTGTTAGACAAAGTAATCTCTGAAAAAAACCATAGTCCCCTTGCTTCTCTATCAGCATTTATAAAAACACTAAAAACACAGAGTGACCCGCCTTAACAAGCCAATAAAAACAGAGTTTGTAACCAGCCAATAAAAACAGAGCTTGAATTTGAATCAGCCAATAAAAACAGAGCTTGAATTTGAATCAGCCAATAAAAACAGAGCTTGAATTTGAATTTCAGCAGAGCAAGGGGGGCAGAGCCATATATGGCTCTGAGGGGGAGGGATCGGAATGCTTTGCCTGTTGAAAATATTTCTAACTTCTGTGCCATACAGAAAGGTACACATAGCACCTTTAAGCTGCTGGTGCTAGCTTTTCAGTTCGGCCTTGTTTTTTCCTTGGTGATGGTTAACGTTGTGTACCCTCTCCCGAGCGGTTTTCATTACGCTAGCGGTGCTAGCCTCTCTCGGTTTGGCCTTATTTTATGTCTCTGAGGCTTGTGCCTCTCATCTATTGTTTACCAGCACCAGTCTTTTCTGGCAGTGCAAACTTTGAATTAATTGGTGAAGATGTGTGTTTGCACGCCCCCTCTCCCAATCATTCTCGCCTGCGTCATAATCGGCTGACCTAGGCTTACTAGCTCTGACCTTGATTTAATTGGTAAAGGTGTGTGTTTGCGTGCCCCCTCTCCCAAGTCTCTCTCCCACTGGTATCATACTCAGCTGAGCTAGGGTTACTAGCTCTGGCCTTGATTTTTTACTGGTGGTGTTGTACGTTTTGCACCCCTCTCCCAAATTATTCCCACCGGCATCATAATCGGCTTGGCTAGGCTTACTAGCTCTGACCTTAATTTAACTGGTGAAGGTGTGAGTTTCGCATCCCTCTCCCAAATCATTCCCACTGGCATCATAATCAGCTGAACTAGGCTTACTAACTCTGACCTTGATTTCACTGGTGAAGGTGTGCGTCTCCCGCCCCTCTCCCAGATCATTCCCACCAGCGTCTTAACACTAATGCTGTGCCTCGGAGCATTGGATCAAACTAGGATTCTAGTTCTGACCTTGCTCTTCTTTTTCAGTTGGTGAGAGTGAGCGTTGCCGTCCCCTCTCCTAATTTTCCTTTCCTTCAAAGTAGGGTTAGGGTTTTATGGTTTGCAGGGCCGTTTGCAGGGCCGTGCTCCAGGCAGATGACGGTCATGACCTGTGCCCTACCTGCCTTGGGCCTGACCACCTGTTGGAGGCCCTGTCAGAAAACCCCTATATGAATTGCAGCTTCATGCCTCGTGCCATGAGGTTGACTCGGCTGGCCCAGTTTCACCCAGACATTGGCAACGACCTCCCGGCTTCTGGACAGGAGCCCCTACTTAGGCGCTCCAAGCGCAAGGCTGGGGCCACAACTTCTGCGGCCCTGCCTAGGAAGAGACAAGCTAAGTCTAGCCAGGGTCTCTCCATGAGAGTCAAGCAACTGTCCACTGAGTTGGCAGAGATGAGATCCCTTTTGCAGGTATGCCAACCGGGGGTCACGCCAGGGCAGTGGTCGGACTCTCCTCTCCACCCATGCCTGAGCTGGCCGCGGAGGAGGACGTGTTGTCCTTGGCTACCTCTGCCTCTCACTTTCTAGGTGAGGACGACGACCAGTCATCTAATCAGGGAACTGGTTTGCTTTCTTCGTCTCGGACCGTGGATAGTGGGTCAGGTGACGACTCGATGCGGGACATTATGCGGATGGCCCTGAAACAGCTGCAGCTGGACATCCCGCAACCAGAGGAATCCACCCTTGGAAGTGCCTTCTTCAGGCATGGACAGGCCCCTCCTCCCTTTCCCATCCCTCCGTCAGAGGAGTACCAGAGGGAGTTACACAGTTGTTGGTGGGACCCAAAGTTATTTGTGCACCTCTCGACAGATGGTTGAACACTGGTGGCCATGCATGAGCCAGTTGCGATGGGCCTGGATTGCATGCCGGCAATCGAACCTGCTATCGCCTCGCTCATCGTCTCACCAGAGGAAACTCTGTGTAGGGAGGTCCGGTGTCTGTGACCTCAGTGTCGTGTCACGGATAAGTTCCTTTGCAAAGCTTATAAAGCTGGAGCTCATGCTGGCCGCCTTTACAATTCTATGGCACACCTTCTGCTTGCCCTTTCCGCGTCCCTTCAGGGTACCGATGGTACGGCAGTGGCGGTGAGCTTTAGCGATGTGGCACTTCAGGCCTTTGCACTTATAACACGAGACCTTTGACGCCTGATGTCCTTCTGGGTCCAGGCTCATTGACAGGTCTGGTTGGCACAATCAGCTCTGTCCGTGCCATCTCGTAGGACCTTCCGTGATGTCCTGGTGGTGCCAAGGGAGTTATTTGGTTCGGCTGCCTTGGCAGTGCTAGAACGGACCGTCCAGGCACGTCAGACAAGCAGCAACTGTCGAGTCTTAGCAAGGTGATGCCCCTTCCTCTTCCTCTGTATCTAAGGCACCCGCCAACTGACCTGAGTAGTCAGCCGCAGTCTCAGGGTCGCGACCCCCCCAAGGGGTCTTTACCCTCATGAGGGTCAGCCTAGACCCAGCTGGGGCTTTCGGGAGCCGGCCCGCCAACCGGCTATGTGGGGCAGGGGCTCAGGCCGCCACCCCCCATGGCCCATTGGGGCCATGGAGGGAGACGGTGATGCCGCCAACCTGAACGTTGGATACTTTTCTCATCAGCAGCTCGGTTACTGGGTTGTTTACGCTGTGGACCCATGGGTGGTTGCCACCCTTACCCATGGTTACCAGCTACAGTTCTGACAGTGGCCTCTCATGTCATGCCAGGTCAGAATAACTGTGATTTCCGACCCTGTAAAGGCCCGAGCGTTGGACCAGGAGCTTTCTACCCTCCTGGCCAAAGGTGCGATCGAAGCAGTGGACCCTTTGCATCTGCCCAGGGGCTACTATTCAACCTACTTCCTCGTACAAAAAAAGTTGGGCGGGTTCCGTCCCATTTTAGATCTGAGGGGACTCAATCAGTACCTAAAGGTGTTGCCCTTCCACATGCTCACGACAGCCGAAGTCCTTCAGGCTGTCAGGAGGGGAGAGTGGTTCACCTCAGTAGATTTGAAGGATGCTTGTTTTCATGTGCCCATTGCGGCAGAACATTGCCGCTTTCTCAGGTTTGCCTATCGGGGTCGCCACTGGCAGTACCGTGTGCTCCCGTTCGGACTCTCCTTTTCCCCGCGGGTGTTCACTCGGTGTGTGAAGGCAGCTCTCTCTACCCTACAAGCCTGTGAGATGAAGTTCCTGCCATACCTGGACGATTGGCTTCTTTGCGCCCCGTCTTGGGAATGCGCCCTTCACGACACGGATCTTTTGCTCACACACGTGTCCCGGTTGGGCCTCAATGTCAATCTGGAGAAGAGCTGCAAGATTCCTTCTCAAACTATCACTTTTCTTGGAGTGACCCTAGATTCATCCTCCATGACGGCACATACTTCTGTCCAAAGGAGGAGCGACATTCTCCAAATGACCGGTCAGTTCAGGCTGGGTAGGCAGTTCCTCTACATCGCATTCTTGCGGCTACTAGGCAAACTGACCTTTGTCACTCGGGTGGTACCCCTGGGCATACTATCTCTTCGCCCCTTTTAATGGTGGCTCAACAGTTTTCGCCTAGATGCCAGATGGTACAGACATCACAGGCTCATGCATGTGTGGCAGCATAGAGCGGCCCACGGCCATTGGGGTATAAGAGACCGCTCCTAGCATATGAATGTGCTGGAGCTGCGTGCAGTGCATTTGGCACTCAGGCACTTCCTGCTCCACCTGGAGGGGAAGCATGTCCTTGTTCGGTTGGACAACACCTCTGCTGTCTACCACACCAACCACCAAGGGGGCACCAGGTCAGCACAACTTCTCAGAGTGTCCAGGATGCTCCTAGAATAGGCCTCCACTCGTCTGCTAACCCTGCGAGCAGCATACTTACCAGGACAACAAAATCAGGTCACAGATTTTCTCTTCCGCCGGGGGTCTGCCCCAAGGGAGTGGTCCTTCCACAGTGATGTGATACAGAAGATTTGGGACCATTTCAGTCAGGCGGAGGTGGACCTGTTTGCCACACAGGAGTCAACCCAGTGTCCCTTGTGGTACTCCCTCATGGGGGTATCTGGTGTGCTGGGTCAGGGCGCGCTGGCTCATCCTTGGCTGAAGTTCCTTTTGTATGCCTTCCCACCCCTTTCTCTGATTTGGCCAACCCTTCACAGAGTCCTAGAGGAGGGCCACAGGATGTTACTGCTGGCCCCACATTGGCCAGCTCAGCCGTAGTTTCCACTGCTGTGGAGCCTATGTCAAGGGGGCCCATGGCGTCTTCCGACCAAGAGAGACTTACTGTCTTAGCTAGGGGGGTTGCTGTGGCACCCCCACCTTCAACTTCTTCAGCTGTGGGTATGGCCACTGCAGGGCCAGGGCAACGGCTGACCAGTGTTTCGAGCCCCATCAGACACACTATCTTGGGTGCCAGGGCACCTTCTACTTGTCAGCAGTGCAATAACAGGTGGCGTCTGTTTTCCCAGTGGTGTTCTGGTCACAACGAGAACCCAGTGTCATGTACAGTACCCACCATTCTGAAATTTCTCCAGTCTCTCCTCAATAAGGGCTGCTCTCCCTCAACGCTTAAGGTCTACAAGTAGTCCCCGACTTACGAGCGAGTTCCGTCCCTAGGGGGCGCTCGTATGTCAAAAATTCGTAAGTAGGATCACATAGTAAAAAAAAAAAAAAAAATTTTTTTTTATTTTTTTTTTATTTTTTTTTTTTTTTATAAATGAATACATGTACAGTACTGGACAGTCACCAAGCACTTAGCCTATCCTAACACAGTTTTTAAAGATGAAGGAATAAGTTGAATTGTCTCCCTTTCACATAAAGGGAGCAAGCTCCCTATGGAGCCTGCAGGGAGGAGGGAGACAATTCAACTGACTCCTTCATCTTTAAAAACTGTGTTAGGATAGGCTAAGTGCTTGGTGACTGTACAGTACTGTACATTTATCTATTTATTAAAAATATACAGTATATACAGTATTTTTATTTTTTATTGTTTTTTATTTATAAATAGATAAATGTACAGTACTGTACAGTCACCAAGCACTTAGCCTATCCTAACACAGTTTTTAAAGATGAAGGAGTCAGTTGAATTGTCTCCCTCCTCCCTGCAGGCTCCATAGGGAGCTTGCTCCCTTTATGTGAAAGGGAGACAATTCAACTTATTCCTTCATCTTTAAAAACTGTGTTAGGATAGGCTAAGTGCTTGGTGACTGTCCAGTACTGTACATGTATTCATTTATAAAAAAAAAAGTAAAAAAAAAAATAAAAAATAATTATTTTTTTTAATGAGATGCATGCTCTTAAGTCCGGGACCTCGTAAGTCAGAGCGCTCGTAAGTCGGGGACTACCTGTATATGGTGGCAATGTCATCTAACCATGCCGGCGTTGATGGCCGTATGGTGGGAAGCCATAATTTAGTGTCTCTCTTTCTACGTGGTGCCCGCAGGTTGCACCCACCGACAGTTACACCGGCACCAAGTTGGGACCTGCCCTTGTTTCTCGATGCCCTGTGCCACCTTCCGTTTGAGCCACTGCCACAGGTGGGCCTCAGATGGCTTTCATGCAAGACGACTTTTCTGCTGGCTATTGCCCTAGCAAAGAGGATTGGCGAGTTGCATCTCTATCGGGTTAGCCCCTCATGTCTCAGGTGGGGCACTGAGGGCTCTGATGTTACCTTGTGGCCCAACACTGCCTTAATGCCAAAGGTGTTATCTCACTCTTACTGTAACCAACCATTAAGGCTGGCACATTTTCAGCCTGCTCCTGGCGAGGGGTCTGAACTATTGTGCCCAGCGGGAGCTTTGGAGGCGTACGTGGCATCTACTGCCACTATACGACAGTCGGACCAGATGTTTGTGTGTTACGGGGGTCCTTGGTTGAGCTGTCCTCTTTCCAAACAGCGCATCTCCCACTGGATTGTGGGTGTCATCTGCCACGCATACGCGACAGGGCATGGTCCCCTGCCGGTCGGCATAAAGGCTCATTCTACCAGGAATGTGTCCGCTTCCAGGGCTGCCCTGCAGGGACGTGCAGAGCCCACTAAAGGGGCAGGTGCTCCAAAAAAAAAGGGGGGCACATCTAACCGCATTTTAAGATAGAATATTAACAACGTCACATAGCTTTCAGAGTTTAATAAACAATGATAAATTACAAAATTGTGAGATATACTATCAAAGCTTAGGAAAACCTCTACATAGAACATACAACTATCCATATGTAAAATATTTTATTAGTAATTTCTTTCTGCAGGTCTACTTTGTTATAGGAAAGTATTGCAATATTCAAACCTGCGATTTAGCAAGATATGTAAATCAGAGCTACACCACCAGATATATTTTGTCTTTACAGAATTACACTATTAAAAATATAAACAAGGGCACAATGCAACTTTTTAGTGTACTGTAATCTATAAAAGAAAGAGCTGCCTGGTTTGCTACACTTGCAGTGGAGATGAAGATGGTCCATTCAGAAAAGCAGAGCTGCATCAAACTTTAATGTGGAACTGCAGAAGAAAACTAAACAAAAGCAAAAATTGAATTGTTAATGCATGTCACCATGAGAAAAGCCTACTGAGACTAACTGACCACCAAAATTTAGACCTATATCTCTGTTTGTGTCTTAGTGTATTTGTAAGTACCTATATACATTTTCTTCAATCTTTCCTCTTCTTTTTTTCTTGTCAGTTTCTCTTTTTTCCTCATTGTCTCATCTTCTCTGTGTTGAGTGGAGGCCAATGTCTCTTATTTATTTCGGTCTCTTGCCTTTCTTTTTTCCCCCAAACTGAATCTAAGATCCAAAATCTTCTTTTCCATCATGGTGAACTGTTTAAAAACAAACTTCCAACTTTTAAGCATTTTTGCTATTTTTGTTCTCTTCTTATTTATTTATTTTTATTCATTTTATTTTATTTATTCATTTCAGATTTAAAACACAAAGACAATTTACAAACACATGAAAGAAAAAAACAAGATATAAAATGAAAGGTAGTAGAAGAAGAAAAAAATCTTGTCATATCTGCCCCTTCTTAAAACAACTGTGCAGCAGCAGTTTTCTGTTGGTCATGTCTCGAAAAATGTCAATGACCTCAGTGAGGTCATTGACATTTTTTGCAATTATGTTGCTAATTATTTGCAAAACAAACTTCTTTGCGCATGCCAGAAATCTTTGCTTGCTATTCTAAGTTTTGTTTGTCATTCAAAGTTTTGCTTGCAATTCTCACATGACGTCGTGGGCAGAGCCTAAAATCGCAAAAAAAGATTTCTGATGTGCAAATAAAAGCTTATGTTTTGCAAATAACTTTTTAAGTTCACGAGAGAAAAATTAGCTATTTAATTTAAAAAAAAGTTTTTTAAACAAAAGTTTTTGCTTAAAAAAAAAATGAAATCATTACAATTCCAAAAGTTTTGATTACAATTTTATTTTACATAACTGAGGTTAGTTTTTTTTCCGTTGACTAATTGTGAAACAAATTTAACTCCATACTCTGCGAACCAGACCCTAAACTTACTTAAAGTCTGGATAGGTTTTTCCCCTTCATTTGTACGCTTTTATTGGACAGGAGCAACTTGATTGGTTATTACATTTATCTATTATGGTAGTTCAGGGTGAGTTATTTTTAATTCTAAATGAATATTCTTGTTGGACTTTTATTTAAGTGCTATTTTCCTTCAAGATACATTTACCTAACGCTAGAATTAATGCAATGTACATTATGCAGCAAAGGAAGTTAGAAGATCGGACATATATCCATTATGGAGAGATGATAGGTTTTGGACGGGCGATGTGCTCCCTATTGCATAAGCCAGGTGTCAAAGTCAAATACATGGAGGGCCAAAAAAACAAATTTGCTACAAGCCAAGGGACGGACTGGTTCAATGTTTATTATAAGGGGGTGATATAAGAATTTTTTTCTTCTTCTTTTTGCACTCTTTTCATTCAATGTTTTCTTTTTTATTAATTTGTTTTATTTTGTCTCTTTTAAATGAATGAATAAATGGATTAAATAAAATATTAAATAGCTTTACATCTGTTAAGTTCTTGGCATAAACCAACACAGACAGACATGTTCCTGCTTTTAGTATTGTACATTGTTTTATAATGTAGCTGTTTATGTTTCATTTTTTTAACACAGTTTTCTTGTGATTTTTAATTAATATGCTTTTTTATGATTGTTTACTGTTGGCTGCAAGTATCAAGCTGCAAAATCCTTCATTTTCTACAGCTGATAGCTGTTGGTCATTAATTATGATGAAGTTTAGCAACTTCTCGGTGAACATTTGAGCTCCGTGGCTTCAGCGGTGTGTTTTTCTTGTTCAATCCGGGGCGGGCTCTGATTTTGGTCAGCCGCTCTCAGCCTGTCCCTCCTACGAGACGGTCAGACAGCGGGTCGGACTGGACGCAGCTGGCCGCGGTCGGTCTCCCTGTTTCGGTTCAGCGAGAGTGGCGTCCCGCTGAAGCCCCAGAGCTCGAATGTCCAACGTAAAACTAACTTGACCGCAGTTTAATGTGGCGCTATGGCTCTGCAGACATTGCACGTTGCTGTCTTGTGGTGTTTAGTGTAAAATACTTCCACACAGCGGACATGTTACGATGAAAAGTTGGCTAGCTGTTAGCTAAA
>JBBPBX010003802.1:0-11147 GCA_038048925.1 Garcialebias charrua | reverse complement strand
CTGTATACATGTATATATATGAGTTTTTTTATGTATGGAAGACAATTGAATAGGATATCAATAGTAACAGCATTCCCACAATAATATTAAAATTTATAGATGTATGCAAAGTTTCAAAGCATTCACCTAAATCGTTCCATTATTGGATTGGATATCTAAGTTTCAAATTTTAAACTTGACACTTTTTTCACAATTTTGTAACAATATTATTACAAATATTTGTCATTTCAGTTCATATGTATAAGAATTCTAACCAGGAGAAAAGCCATTATTAAAATCTTTAAGAATGACTAGAAATGGGAGTGAAATTCAATTAAATGCTCAACAGCTTGCCATAATTTTCTAGCTCCAGTCATCAGAGTTGTGTGTGAGCCGTTATTGTTTGTTTAATAATTTGTTTAATAATTCATAATAATTTAATAATGAGTGCATCACTCTTTCTGTGCGATCAACATAACAGAAAACATTCCTCTGTATATTTGGGTTTTGAAAACTGTGTGTTCAAAGCCTTAATGACCCCCCCCCCCCAAAAAAAAAACAAAAACAAAAACAGAAGCCCTATTTTTGGCTCAGATAATACTCGGTACAAAAATAAACTTATGCTGACTCCACACTTTCAAATCATGAACCTCCAACATAAAGTGATCATTCATTCAACTCAATCTGTCAATCAAATCAATAGTTATTGAATGAATCACATCATAAACCTCATAGTGCTCGAGTTTATAATCAAATAATACCTAAACTTTTATTTGCTCTTAAAAAATTGTACCACTTTAGGAAAGGGATGCAATGTGGCAAAATGACTCAAATATCGGTAAGGTCCACAACATTTCAAGTTAACAGAAACGTAAGCATAACATTAAATCATCTTATTAAAAAGGTTCAGAGGTGTATGGAAGGTGAAGATTTATTTTATTGTTATATAATATACATGCACTGGCTTTTGTGTGAGTTTTGTCTTTCATCACAATGTTTATTTAAAAAGTGTGCCGTACTCTGCTGTAATACATCAGATTGCCACCCTGAAAGAGAAATTGGTGACATTTCTGTGCAATATTTCTGACTTTACCAGCTCCAACACATTCTTCCTATCTGTATAATACGAGGGCTAAAGACCTCACCAAGTACAGTATAAAGGTAACAACAGTTTTTTTTACATGGGTTATTTGTTATTTTATACAGTTATAATACCAAACTTTACAAGGTCTGTTAAACTGTAAAAATAGTACCATGTTCATGTTGTATGTTCATTTATACATTGATCTTAGAGAGCTTATACCACTGAAATGTACCAATAAAATGGTACCGTTTCTTACTTTATGCATTTGAGATGTTCACTTCGTTCCATTTTGAATAAAATATGGGTTTATGAGATTTACAAATAACTGCATTTTGTTTTCATTGACACTTTACACAAAGACTCGTCTTATTAGGTTTGTAGGCTGTGTAAAATTCATTAAATTGTTGAAAACACTCATATCCTGATGCGTGCTATGGTTGAAAACACTATGATGAATTAGATTATGACGATGACATAGTTCTTGTGTAAAACAAATATCTGTTCATTACTTATTTCACTAATATGTTTTTTGATTTATTCTGACCTCCACATGTGACAGGTACATACAATTTTTATCCCTTACAGCTTAAACAACAAACAGGTAATTGATTTATTTTAAAGATGCACACACCTTTAGAATCACTCAACGGTAAACTCCTGCCTTCTTCTCCCAGACCTGGCCCATGTTTCATTGCTAAGCTACCCCTTCCTCTTCGGATCAAAAAGTAGTGGTCATTTAGTCATCCAAGTGAAAACTCTTTTATATCCATAATTAGAGTGAGGTAATCTTTTTTCACATTGCTTTAGTATAGTTGCATGTATGATGGCATAACTATAGATATCCAAAGTGTTTGTGGATAAAACCTCAAATAATTTGATACTTGTTAAAAAAAACACAAGCAAAATAAGATGTAAAATGAACAAATGTGAATTTCTTGTTCTGTTTCTTGATCTTGTTTCTGGTTCTGGAGCCAAGCCTGGGGGTAGCTCTTCGGCGAGTGCCTCGTAGTTGAGCTTTGGCTCCTTTGGGTTCAGCCGGTCCAGGCTTGAAGAAAGGACAGGACACCACTACAACCTGGCCCACCACCTGCGGGGAGGTCTGTCAAGGTCAGGTGCAATGGATGCTGGGCAGCAGGTGAGGGAGGGTCCTTGCCTATGCTGGCTATTGGCAGCATAGATTGGCTCTAGGGACACAGAACAATTACCTCACTTGTGGGTAAGGAGACGGCGCTTGTGTGTGAAGTCGAGCGGTACCAACTAGATATAGTTGGGCTCACCTTTACCCACAGTTTGGGCTCTGGAACCCAACTCATGGAAAAGGGCTGGACTCTTCTACTCTGGAGTTGCTGAGGGAGAGAAGTGTCAGGCGGGTGTGGGAATAGTCATAAGCCCCTGGCTGTATGCCTCAGTGTTGGAGTTCTCCCTGGTGAACAATAGGGTTGCCTTTTTGTGGCTTCAGGCTGCAAGACAAAGACTGTTTGTGTGTATGCACCAAACATCGATTTTGCTTAGCCAGCCTTTGTGGAGTCTCTGGATGGTGTCTTGGAAGGGATACCATCTAGGGATTCTCCCGTGTTACTAGGTGACTTTAATGTCCATGTGGGTAATAATGAAATTATCTGGAAGGGGTGGTTCAGAGGAAGGATCACCCTGATCTGAACCCGATTGGTGTTTGTTTATTGGATGTCTGTGCTAGGCACAGGCTGTCCATAACAAACATCATGTTTGAGCATAGGGTGGTTCATGTGTACTTGATACTGTCACCTTAGGTCAAAGGTCGATGATCAATTTTGTAATTGTGTCATCAGACCTGCAGCCGATCATAATCTGTTGGTGAGTTGGATTTGATGGTGGGGGAGGCTCCTGGACAGACCTGGTCAACCCAAAAATAAAGTGAGGGTAAACTGGCAATGTTTGGTGAAGCCCTCTGTCCGTGTGATCTTCAACTCACACCTCTGGGAGAGTATTTCATATGTCCCAGGGAAGTTCGGGAACATGTAATCTTAATGGGCCATAATCAGGGCGTCTATGACAAATGCGATTTCCAGGAGCTATGGTCTGAAGAACATTGGTGACTGTACTGGTGTCAACCAAAGGACTTGCTGGTAGACACCAGCGGTAATGGAGGCCATCAGACTGAAGGAGGGGGACTTCAGGACATGGCTTTCCTAGAGGATTCCTGAAGCAGCTGACAGGTATAGGGTGGCCAGAAAGACTGTAGCTTTGGTGGTTGGGGAAGCAAACACTCAGGCATGGGAGGAATTTGGGAAGGCCATTGAGAAGGACTTTCAGTTGGCCTTGAGGAGGTTGTGGTAAACTGTTAGGCAACTTAGAAAAGGAACCAGGCCCCCTTCCCATGTTGTGCTTGGTTTGGGTGGGGGGTTACTGACATGGACTGACAATACTGTAGAGCAGTAGAAGGATCTCCTTAATCCACCCACCATGTTCACCATGTTCAGGAGACAGAGTCTAAGGACTTGTGTGAGTCCATTACCATGGCAGAGGTCACCGAGGTAAGCTCCATAGTGGCAGGGCAACAGTCACATAGTCATGGAGAAGAGGGTGTCTGAGTTGGGAATCTCGGGGTCTCATCTCTGCTTCATGTGGATGATGTGGTTCTGTTGGCATCTTCAGGCACCCAAGCATGAACTAGGGCAGTTTGCAGCCAAGTGTGAAGTGGCTTGGTATGAGAGTCAACTCCTCAGTCTAAGGCCATGGTTTTTGACTGGAAACAGGTAGAATGTGCTTCGGGTCAGGGACAAACTTTGCCTTAGGTGGAGGAGTTCAAGTTTATGGGCATCTTGTCCAAGAGTGATAGAGCGGGAGATGGACTAACAGATTAGAACCTCATCCTCAGTAATGAGGGCATTGCGTTGGTCTGTTGTAGTGAAGCGAGAACTGAGTCAAAAGGCAAAGCTCTTGATTTACTGGTCTGTCTATGTTCCAACCCTCACCTATGGTGATGACTTTTGAATCATGACCAAAATAATGAAATCCCAGATACAATGTGCTGAAATGGGCTTCCTTCACAGGGTGGCTGAGCTTAGCCTTAGAAATAGGGTGAGGCGCTCCATCATCTGGGGGAAGCTTGGAGTAGAGCCATTGCTGCACTGCATTGAAAGAAGTCAGTTTAGGTGGGTCAGGCATCTGATTACAATGTCTCCTGGATGCCTCCCTTTAGAGATTTTCTAGGCACATCCCACTGGTAAGAGGCCCTGGGGAAGATCCTGAAATCGCAGGAGAGATTTTTTATCTTCTCTGGCCTGGAAACACCCGTGGGGTCCCCCAAAACGAGCTGAAGAGTGTTGCTGGGGAGAAGAATATATGGGTTTCTCCCCTGGACCTGTTGCCTCCATGACTCGACTCCAGATAAGCAGTAGAAGATTGATGGATGGATGGACTTTCATCTTTGATCAATTTCAAATAGTGCACTTTTACATCTTTAAATTATAATGTTTTCCTCTGGCGTTTACTAATACTACCAGTTGCTTGGATATTTCCAGTATTATCATCTTACTTACTGCTCATGTGTTTAACTCATATTTATAGGACAGAGTGATCTCTTTCATGCCTGCCCTGTGTTTTCCCTGTACAACCCAAAACATTCTCAGACTGGTAATTTTACCCTGTTGTGTCTCGACTGCAGTCTGAGCTACAGGGTGGGCATCTTATGCTGGCTACCCACCAAACGCGTTTCGGGCAGCGGAAGCGGACGGTTTACATTGAAAGTTCTATGTGGAGGAGCATCGAGGAGCGGCAAAGCATGACACGGCGCGTTTTGAGCAGTTCGAGCGGCGCAGCAGTTCTTTTCCGCGCACGCGACGAGTCCAAAAGCAGCCGTTGCCGGAGTTCAAATATTTGAACTTTGGCTGCTCGCCGCTGCTCGCCGTGTCGCAGCAACCAATCGGGAGAGACTCTGCTTTGTGATGACGCAACAACGACTGGACTTTTTTTGGACTTTTTAAACTTAGCCCAATGAGCCTCCATGAAGAAACCAGCCTCCGGTAAGAAACTTGGCATTTTTACAGTTGCCGCTGTCCGCTCGAGCGTACGATCACCCCAAACATAAAAAAAAACGTTTTAATCTCAACAAAGACTTTCGGAGCTGCAGTTCGGCTCGTAGAAAACCCACTCAAGTAGTAAAGAGGCTCACCAACAGCTGATTTTATCTGCCCGGTGTACAAAAAACAAAACAAACCCAACCGGAAAAGGACCAAGACGCTCCTCCCACTGCGCGTCTTCGGTGTGAACAGACATCTGTTGACAAGCGGCCAACACCGTGCGTTGAGAGCGTTTTTGATGCTCAAGGCGCGTTCGGTGGGAACCCGGCATTAGGTCACTGACGTACATTGCTTATTTCCAACATCAGCTACACACAAGCCCTGATTATACTAGAACTAACATCTGTCTTGGATAATGGAACTGCAAGTGGTCAGCTCTGACACTTCAGGTCACACACAGTAAACTGTGTGAACCAAATCAGTTTGTTGTCAGCTGTCAATTACTTGATGTGTATGCAGAAACAGTATGCACATGGTCACATCAAGCTCTGACTACAGTGACTCAAACATTTAGAAATCTGAACTACAGTATATCATTTTTACATTACATGGTTCAAAGTCATCTGAGGTGTAATTATGTGGAGTTATTTAGTTCAGAATACCTAATAAACTATTACCTAAAAGACACATGGGAGTAATATGGGTGCATACTGTTCAATGATTAGTGAATCCATCAAGCTCTGTGTCAGAACTCACCACAGTGAAACAAGTTGAATATAGCATCAGCACTGCATCATTAGCGTCATGTGATAGAAGGCTACTGTGAATGGCAGAACATTATCCTTTACAGTGACCACAGTGGGTCCATCTAGCTCTAAACAACAGGACAAGCTTAAAACTAGAGGGAAACTCACCCTGCAGCATTATGACAATCTGTTCAGATTGATACAACCCTAACAAAATGGATGTGTTTACTAAAAAGGGTTTTAATTAAAAGTTTAAGCAGGAAAAACAAACAAAAAATGCCGGTCTTTAGAACATTCCCATGAATTGCTGGGAATCTACCGCTGAAAGTAATGTTTTAAATCCCGAGACGTACAGGTAAAAACTGTTGCTTACCTGGGGTACTACAATTGGCCCAGAGTAAACTGTGCTCAGAATACCAAATGCCGATAAAAGGGATTTAGATGCTTTCAATGCACATTGAGGCTGTTCACATCTGTATTTAGCACTATCCAGATGCAAATAATTAGTAACTTAAAACAGACGTTAGAGCTCTGTGTGATCCAATCTTTCTGCCTCAGTTGTTTCATTCAAATATTTCTACTGGACTGTCGTTGGAAACCCACTTAACCCTGAACTGTTCAGTGGTCTCCAACCAATCTGAAATTTCTGGATCAAGTCAAGTCAGAGGTACTGCCATCCTGTCAGGGCTGTTTTCAGAGATTCCTTTGTACCAGGATAATCTGTATTTACTCTAGTAATTGACCTTACCCAGCTCCAGGTCCGTTTCTACACCATGTCATTGCAGCTTTAATCCCTACGTACCCATACTTTTTGAGTATGAAAATAAGTAATCTGACATCAGTAACTTCATACTTATCTCAACCCACTATGTAGTCTTTTTAACCTGGTATGTGCTAACCTTGACCTTGACCCCCCTCCCCCATATAATAGACATTGTTTTAAACTATAGGAGTATAATTTCAAGCTAAGATAAGCAAAATTGAAAAAATATATATTTTTCACTTTCATCATTAGCACAGTTTTGCCTGGGCATGTTTAGGGCTGTAGCCCCAGATGTTCTGGAAAAATAATATCATCATGATATTATCCAATGGTTACGTCATGCAAGTTTTATTAGGATTTATCCAGTTTGTGAGATATTTTGGTAGCAGACAACACGCCATGAGCTAAATCCTTATCCTGTGTAGGATCTCAATGAGCTGGTTCCTGTGATGATACATGTAAGTGCATGGGTGTCAAACGGTAACCATTTTGCACCCTACTGGTAGGAAAAAGCAAGTCCCAAGTATAAGGTGAGGTATGACTGATAAGAGGTGTGAATTCACCAGCACCATTTTAATGTGCATTTACCATGGCATAAAATATCTAATGGTTTCACTTCAGGATAATAATGAACTAAATTGTTATTATTATTATTATTATTATTATTATTAAACTTTTTTTTCAGCTGCTCCCTTCTTCAAGGGTTGCTACAACAAACTTAGTCACACCAAGACTTGGCAATTGTTTTCACACCGGATGCCCTTCCTCGTGCAACCACAGACCACCAAGCAACCACAACCCTCTGTGTGGAGCAGAGAGCTGCTATCTAGACAGCCTGGGGAGCAGATGGTGTGTTTGAGTGCCTTGCTCAGAGGCCCAGATTGGGGCAAATGAGGGTGAAGGCTTCACCTTTTTCACTGACATTTTGATATTGTCAGTCTGGGGGGTAGGACTGGTGACCTTATGACCACAAGTTCACCTTCTCTAACTTCTGTACCATCACTCCCTTATTATTATTATTATTATTATTATCCAATAATATAGTAGCCTATTTGAAAAATATTAGTGTGCTTTAAACTAAGATCTGGATAGTGAAGAAGTGTGCTGGTGCCCATTTTTAAGAACAAGGGTGGTGCACAGATTTGTAGCAACTACAGGGGAATTAAGTTGATGAGCCACACAATGAAGATCTGGGAGAGAGTTGTGGAAGGAAGGCTTAGACAAGAGGTGACTATCTGTGAGCAGCAGTATGGTTTCATGCCAAGAAAGAGCACCACAGATGCCATCTTTGCTTTGAGGATGTTGATGGAGAAGTACAGAGAGGGTCAGAAAGAACTCCATTGTGTGTTTGTGGATTTAGAAAAAGCATATGACAGGGTGCCAAGAGAGGAGGTGTGGTATTGCATGAGGAAATCTGGAGTGGCAGAAAAGTATGTTAGACTGGTACAGGACATGTATGAGGACAGCAGGACAGTGGTGAGATGTGCTGTAGGAGTGACAGATAGCTTCAAGGTGGAGGTGGGATTGCATCAAGGATCGGCTCTGAGCCCCTTCTTGTTTGCTCTGGTGATGGACCGACTAACAGATGAGGTCAGGCAGGAATCCCCATGGACTATGATGTTTGCAGATGACATTGTGATATGTGGTGAGAACAGGGAACAGGTGGAAGAGAACTTGGAGAGGTGGAGGTATTCACTTGAAAGAAGAGGAATGAAAGTCAGCCGTAGTAAGACAGAGTACATGTGTGTGAATGAGAGGGAGGCCAGTGGAACAGTGAGGCTACAAGGATCAGAGGTCACAAAGGTGCAGGACTTCAAGTACTTGGGGTCCACTGTCCAGGAAAATGGGGAATGTGGTAAAGAGGTGAAAAAGAGAGTCCAGGCAGGATGGAGTGGATGGAGAAAAGTTTCAGGAGTGATTTGTGACAAAAAGGTGTCAGCAAAGGTCAAAGGAAAAGTTTACAAGACAGTGGTGAGACCAGCTATGTTGTATGGTCTGGAGACAGAGACATTGACAAAAAGACAGGAGAAAGAACTGGAAGTGTCAGAAATGAAGATGCTGAGGTTCTCCTTAGGAGTGACAAGGATGGATAAGATCAGGAATGAGATCATCAGAGGTACAGCACATGTTGAACAACTGGGAGATAAAGTTAGGGAGGCCAGACTGAGATGGTTTGGACATGTCCAGAGGAGGGACAGTGGGTATATTGGTAGAAGGATGTTAGAAATGCAGCTGCCAGGAAAAAGACAAAGAGGAGATATATGGATGCAGTTAGAGAGGACATGAAGGTAGTTGGAGTGAGGACAGAGGATGCAGAGGACAGAGTGAGGTGGAGGAGGATTCACTGTGGAGACCTTTGAAGAGGGAAAAGCCAAAAGAAGAAGAAGACGCTAAGATAAAGATGGTAGCTTTAGAGGCATTCACTAAGTAAATGGTAAAAGGGAATCTGATTGTGCACATCTAGTCAGTATACATATGTTCTCATATTTAATAATTTTGGATGCATTATTTAGTCCAGTTTGGGTCCATGTGCATGATATTTTAAGTGTTCTAAGGGATGGTGGGCTACACTTTGTCCATGCTTTGGAACAAACTATAATTTAACTTGTTGCTAACAATGAGCCCTTCACACACACTGTTTGCATGGACATTATGCACAAACAACATGAATGCCTTTAAACTTTACTTAACTTAAGTGCAACTCAACGGGTCACCATGTGGGGCCGAGATGGTGTAGAGGCAGGGCAGCCAGCTCAGGACCGGAAGGTCCCGGGTTCGATCCCCAGTCACTGCATACCTCGTTGTGTCCCTGGGCAAGACACTTAACCCCGAGTTGCTCCCGGTAGGACTGGCAGCTCCTTGCATGGCAGTCTACCGCTACCGGTGTATGAAAGTGTGTAATAATGGGTGGATGGCTGAAGCGCTTTGGGGCCCCTCATAGGGGGCTGGAAAGCGCTATATAAGTAAGCTCCATTTACCATATTACCATTTACCATGTCACACACTCAACACTGCATTTACCTAGGAGACTGCACACAAGTCGTGTGAAGGATAGAGACATTTTCAGATGAAGCACATAAGAGTGATATTTGATGGGACACACTCCAGTGTAAATTTATTTTAGCTGCTGTTCAAAATGAATGTGTTGTATGTATTGACTTGTTTCTATCTTCTGCACTAATATATGCATGCACTCTAAACATGAAAAATCCCTCAATCTGTTGCTCTGTAGGCATCCATCAACCTCCTGAATAGATTTCAGGAAATTTCACTTCATATTTCATCTTCAGGTTTTTGATTTCCCTTACTCCATCAGTTTTTTTGTTGTTGTTTTTTTTAGTTGTTGTTTTTTCGGGCGGGGGTATGTTTTTTTTTGTTGCATGTATACAGTACAGAATATAATGAAACAAAAAAATCATTCAGGTCAAAATATGTGACGTGCGTGAGTTATATATTGCAATATACATTTAACATATAATCTGATCTCTATGTACAAACTTTTGAAGCATTCCAAACAAAATGTGCTGAAGGTTACAGTGAGGGAGCTGACTGACTGAAATATGGTGGCTCAGGGAAGAGTCGGCTGCAGAGTTAACAGGAAGTGGAGCAGAGAGGGGAAAGTGTTGTTTGGTGGAATATCTGCTCCTACAAAGGCTGTGGGTAAGACGGTGGGACAAGCAGAGGCCTGGTGGCAGCACAGCGCCTCACGAAGGCATGGAGAGTCTTTGCTCCAAGAATGGCTCAGTTGAGCTGGTCCTCGTACTGTTTCCTGAAACAGTCCCCAGCAGGGAAGAACTCCCAGCAGCGCTCCTGGTACATCTTCCAAACGTAGGACTCCTTAAAGAGAGGCAGATGGGGGAGAATTAATTTAACATGTATTCAGTTAAAAATTAGAAGTGAAAAGAGATTTTTCCTGAAATAATTTAGATAATGTTACTGTTGTCTGTTGCTGTGACCTTCATCAGACTCCTGTGTGAACCGTTTACTAATCTGAGATGGTGTGCATGCACAGAAGGAAATGTGATGTCACACATCACACATAGCATGCTGCGTTTGAGAAATTAAATATACACTAGATGATACACGTGTTAGCATGTATGAGCCTGAAGTTATTGGTTGGTTTAGTGTTCAAATTTAATTTAGCCTCTTGACAGATACTATGCACCTGCTTCGAACGTTATCAACCATTAAATGGCCATTATCAGTTATTATCATCCCCATACGTAGTGGTCAGACTGCCCCTCCTGTACCTCCTAGGAGGTTTAAAGGTACGTTGTCACCATTACAAGCGATGACAGCAGGCTCCGTCTTTAGCTACGTGTTAAAGTTTATGGTAAAGGGTCTTGGTTAGGTTTAGGCACAAGGGTAAGGGGGTTAAGTTTAGGGTTGGTCCTCTGAGTCAGGTGTAAGGTTAGGTTTAGGAAAAGGGTTACATAAGCTGAAAAAACACCTTCCGGGTTTACGACAATACACTGCCTACTCACAGCGATAATAATAAAAATAACGTTCCTTTAAACCTGCTAGGAGGTAGGTTGGACAGTTTCACCGCTACATATGGGGATGATAACTAATAA
>JBBPBX010003801.1:41642-52008 GCA_038048925.1 Garcialebias charrua | reverse complement strand
TATATATATATATATATTCAATTGTTGACGCGAATTCATCCACAACACCTCCTTTTCAACTCATTTGGGATTTTGGGCTGTAGTTGAGGTATTTGAGCTTTTGAGATGATTATCACCTGCTCATGGTTGTTACAAAAATACATTGCTGCATGGTTACCCATCATGACAAATGCCCAAAAGTTAAAAGTTTCAGTAAAACTCCTTCCCGGAGCACAGCATCCGATACCAGAGCAAATAATCATCCCAACACAAATGATTTACATCCCAAAAAAAAGAGGAATTAAAGTTTTCAAAAGCAATAACTCAGAATGAAAGTAACAGAGCTGCTCCAACATGCAGCCACTCCGAGCGTAACAATTCTAGAACATATATTCATTCAACCTTTTTATACATGGATTTTCCTTTGCAAAAGGCTCAAAGGTTGTTGTCAAGAAAAAAGCTTTGAACCAAACACCTGTATTAAGTTTACTGCTGATCACAAGGATAAAAGTAAACACGTTCTAAAGAGGTGGCACTGTGGTGAAGTGGTTAGAGTTGTTGCCTCACAGCAGGAAGGTCATAGGTCTTCCAGCCTGGGAGCTTTTTGTGCAGGGTTAGAATTTCTCCCTGTGCACACATGAGTTTATTCCGGTAAACACATACTGTAGGCTGATTGGTAACTCTAAATTTTCCCTAGGTTTTTTTTTTTTTTGTCTCGTTTGTCTCTATGTGTCCCTGTGATGGACTGGAGACCTGTCCAGGGTCTACCCCGTCCCTCGCACAGTGATTGTTGGACATAGGCACCAGTGACCCACGTGACCCAAAATGGAAGAAGCGGGTAAAAGATGATGGATGGATGGATGGAGTGAATCTGAGGCATCTAACATGGCAGCTCTTGAGCATGGTGGTGGAAGTGTCATGATCTGGGACTGTTTGACAGCCAGGGAACGCAGAAGAATGGATAAAATGAATGGACTAAAGAACTGAAAGAGCAGCATTCTTTAAGAGTTTATGAGTTTAATATCAAAGTTTCCGTTGACACTTGAGCAAACTTGATGTTCAGAATTGACTAAACTGAATTTTAACGTAAAAGTCTGATTTGAGTTGGATCAAACAGGCAGGGATTTATGATCTGTGATGATCTGACTTTACTGAGGAGCTTGTGGACTGTGATCGTCAGGTGTGGGACATGGAAGTAGAGTTGGTTGATGGTTATCAGAAGGACTATTAACAGTGTCGATCATTATATATGTTAAATGTATTAATTTTAAACTTATTTTATATTAGCTGTATTTTTTTCAATAAATTTTACCCTCACAATCACTTTTTACCCCCTTTTTTAACCAAAATTTAAATTTTGTACACAAATATGTGATTTATACATAGAATCATCTTTTCCTAGATTAAAAAAAACTTATTCCAGAATTGATCAAATTAAAGTTCAGTGTTTTTCTGTCCTGACCTATTTATCGACTTCAGGATGTAGCTGCTTGTTCCAGCCTCAAACACGTCTCCAGCCTCCAGACGAACAGCACAGGTGGACCGGGTCCCTGTTGCTAAATAATCTTTCCAATTAGGCAATTAAAATCTGAGGAAGAATCAAGTTATGGATACCCCGTGAACGAGCACCCACACTAATCACAAATCAACCAAGACACACTCGACTGTTGAGCTTTGAACAACCCGTTGCTGTTAAACTGATTTTGGGGCTTTAATTGGCTGTAAAGCAATAAAATGCCGTTTGTTGCTGGTTTGTCGGTTTAGGTTCATTAGCAAATGGTACGAGTCATTGATTTGGATCATACAAAGATTATTTATAAAAACTTAATGATATGAGGGATCAGAGCAAACACCGCAGGGCACTGCACCTGAACAGGTGTGTTTCTCTGTTGTTTCTGCAGTTATCTATCTGTGCACATGAACATGTTTATGTATTATACTTAGTTTTGTCCAAGCCAGGGGTCTGCAACCTTTATGATCAAAAGAGCCATTTCTGCCCTTTTGTTCACTAAATTAGTGTCCGGAGCCACAATACCTGCTAAAACTGGGATTCTCAACTGGTGGCCCATGGACCACTTTGTTTGTTGAAAGGCGCTTTTCTGGGTGATTTTATAAAACTAAAAATATCCAATGACTTTTAACATTTATTGATATTTTTACATTCTAAGACAAAATAAAAGTTGAAATTCATGTAAAGAAGGAAAAAATGTATAGTTTTTGCCCAGTTTCTACGAACGAAAACAATAAACTTATGTATGCTTATGTGATTTTTTGAATTGTAGAAAAATTATGCAGCCTACTTTGAAGAAATGAAGCAAAAGGTGAATGTGAGTATGTTTTACCCCATGTTTCTAGTAATCATGTACAGTATTAGCTAAATAAATTACAGGAAAACTGCAAAAATTAGCCCCTTTTGTTGTTATAACAACTAATAAAATTCAGTTTTGTTCAAAGCTTGAAAGAGCCGCTGCAGAGGGACCAAAGAGCCGCATGTGGCTCCAGTCAGAGTCAGAGTCAGAGTACTTTTATCAACATTGCACAAGTTTTCACCAGTACAGCGTGAATATGTACGCACAGTCATCCGGAAGAGGGGCGAGTGTGTGAAGCTGCTGCTTATCAGACCACATGAGACATCATATCACATTATGTTCTTCAGCGCGGCCTCTCCCATCCGTATCGGGATGAAGGTCAAAGGTGTGAAAACAAAGGTGTGAAAACAAGGAAAGAACCATGAGGGTCACAGCGTTGGTACTAAAAAAAGATGTATCACATTTTGTCTTTCAAGACACCATATGAGACAGAAAAAACTATACCAGAAGCACATTTAAGACAATCACATGTTGCATTTTGAGACTGAGGCAGTGAGATTTCTGTCCATGAGACATTCCAGATAGCAAACAGTTCTGAGATGAAACCAGCCGGCCTCCGATAACGCTCATAGAAAAGTTCTTGGGGGGGGTGTAGCGATAGTGCAGCTGTTTGTCTCAGAAAACACGTCTCAGGAGAAATTTGACATCCAACCTTTTTCCAAGGCTGTTTAGGGTAAAGTCAGATAAGGATTACAAATATTTTTCACTTCAGGCAGACAGTATAATTCCTTCAGCCTTGAGTCTTGCTGGGCAACTCTGATATGGTCCAATTCTGGACTTTTTCCTCTGATCCAGCTGTGGCCCTTAGATGTTGACCACCAGCGTCCAGAGTCCCAATCCGAGCGGATGATCTGCGATCCTCAGAGATCGTGTTCACCTTCCGGATTAGCTCGTAAACAGCTGATTTCCGAGGTCACGGCGCAGATCAGATCGGGTGCTTCAGCATTAGGTCCTGCTGAATCTCTCCCTCATTTGCCGATAGGCTAGTGCTCCACAAAACGCCAAAAAAAGCAAAGCGCTGCCATCGTAATCCAATTTAATCCAGATTCTTCACATTCCCTCAGAGCACACAGAGAGCGAGACGTCACCATTCCATCGAATCCATGGCGTATCTCTCGTTTCGTCTGCGGGGATGGGCCGGCTCCCCCGTGCCTTGCCTTTTGTTGAAATCTTTCAGTAGAGTTGAATTCCCATACCACCCAATTCATCTTAATCTTCGTTCGAGGTGCTTCATGAGAGCTGCAGACAAGACAAAAAGCAGCAGCAGCAGGGGGGGAGGGGGAAGGAGAGGAGAAAGGCGACTGCCTCCTTCAGAAGCCAGAGCCACAGGTTGCAGACCCTTGGTCTAAGCTGTAAAACTTTCAGCATCTCTTCATGTTTTTGTCTTTAGAAGTAGGTACAGCTGTAGCTCCTAAACCCCCCACAGTTTAAGGTGACAGACAAAAAAATTATAGAAATCGTACATTTTCTCCTTTTTTCTAATGCCAGAGTGTTTTTCTACTACAGCATGCTAAACGTTGTAAGTCTACAGGTGCTAACAAAAAAATAAAAAATAAATAAACAGCACTAAGTTAAGTCATCACATTTTGTCCGTTACTTTCCTGACTTAAACGTAGAGACGAGCCAAACAGTGTGGGGAGAGAAAAGACATCTCCCAGCTGGTTCAGGTCAACCTTTATTTATACTGATAAATCACACTGAGCCTTGAAGACTCTTTTACAAGTGAAACAGACAAAAAAGTTGTGAAAGTAACAACATGCAGGATCTGGAGGCAACAAAAAAAATAATCCCAACAGTCTCTCTCTCTCTCTCTCTCTCTCTCTCTCTCTCTCTCTCTCTCTCTCTCTCTCTCTCTCTCTCTCAATGGCCAATGAGAGATAGCATGAAATAAATATAAAAACACCCCAGCCACATAAGCACATGGTGACGTAGACATTCTGCAGGGGATGGGAAAGGTGACAAGGGCGGTGAACGTGTCCAAGGATGCTCCTGGAGGCACTGTAGGAGTTCTAATAAGAATAAAATAATCAGCCGGTTCCCTCTGATGAGATCCGTAAACATTCTCGGGGGGTGCAGATGGCAAAGGACAGCACCAGTGAGAATCCAAGAGTCCTGAAATGATGACACGTTTATTCAGCTGGTTTCCCCTGATTGGTCCGTGGACTTCCCCGGTGGGAGGGGAGGGGACAGAGCTTCCAGGCGAATTGAGATAAGGTGGCCTGCCAAGATCAGCCGAGGGAGCCGAATTCAAATAAACAACATTTGTTTTGGAGACAGGCAGAACTTTACTGATTTTTCTGCCTTGAGTCGTTGCTGGTCTCACGTAGATTCTGAAACAGTGGTTTGAATGTAGAAACAGTGGCAAATCTTGGAAATCCTCCTTCTTGGGTGCTGGGAATGTTTAAATGCATCTTTGTGCTGATTATCAGAGACATTTTAACAGGCAGCTATCTCACCTTGATTATAACAAATAACTGAAATTTCACAATGATTTTTTTTACTATGCTGACACAATGATGGTAATAAATAGAAATGGATTTATTCATTCACTTCCTTTAGAGAGCTTGATTCACGAGGCTTCACACTGACATTGGTGAGGAGGAAAGCTAGCTTAGATGTTCTGATCAATCTGCAGCGTTTTTGAAGTTCTAACACAAATGAGAACCCTAAACAGAAATGGCCTGGATAAAGGTTTCTGTTCCAGACGGTCCGAGTCTTGAGTCGTTTTTAGCACCAACATAAAAAAGATTTGATAATTAATTTAAATATGACTTATGGGAAAGATCCAGGATGATGTTACCAACGTCAGAGGAGGGAAAGCCGTTCTGCAGCCGTCAGGAAGAGTCTCTTTCTAGAATCTTCTACACTTCAATTAAACGATGTGTATTTATTACACCCCCTCTCCTCATCTTGTTTTATGTTCTTTTGTCTAAAACATTGCCCTTCCACTATTTAACTGTTATTATAAAAAAAAAAATCCAGATTTCTTATATTTCCCTTTTTTATGTCTTCTGATATGAAAACTCAAAAAAGGCCTAATAACATGACCTCTTTAACATATTTAACATGAGATTTTAATTCAGGTTCATCAAAAAAAGGCGTTCAATACAGAAACAACTGGACTTTATTTGTAACAGAAGACGTTTCACTCTTCATCCGAGGAGCTTTCTGTATTGAACGCCTTTTTTGATTTTATCATGTCCTGGATGACTGAGAATCTTCACCAGCATAATTCAGGTTCATGTTTCAATAAACAGCATTCAGTTTTAATTTAGGGCTGCATGGTGGTGCAGTGGATTAACACTGCTGCTCTGCAGAAAGACCATCCTGCTCCTGGCTGGACTGCTGGAGTTTGAATATTCTCCTTACACAGTCCAAAAACATGAATGTTAGATAAATTAATGATTCTTAAGTGAGAGAGTGAATGATTTGATGTTTCTGTGGGGACGTCTGATGGACTGGAGACCTGTCCAGGTGTATCCTGCCTCTCATCCACTGACTGCTCATGATGGGCGCCAGCGCCTCGTGAGATCCAGTGAAAAACAATTGGCGTTTTAGTGATTATCAATATTTTTTGTTAAAAACCAGTCCCTCTGTTGTGTGCATGGACCATCAGTGGTAAATGGTAAATGGAGCTTATTTATATAGCGCTTTCTAGCCCCTGTGATGAGCCCCAAAGCGCTTTACAATACCAACCATCCACCCATTCATCCACGCATCCATACACCGGTAGCGGCAGACTGCCATGCGAGGTGCCTTTCCAGTCCAACCGGGAGCAACTCGGGGTTAAGTGTCTTGCCCAGGGACACAACGACACATGGTGTGGGGAACCGGGATTTGAACCTCCAACCTTCCGATCGGGGGACGACTGCCATTACCACTACACCACGGCCGCAGGAAGCAGGAAAGGGAACAAATAAAATAAAATAAATAAATCAACTGCTGCAGGGAACTCTTTATGACTTTCCACTAACTTTGAGCTTTTCTTCTTCTTCATAAAAAGTGCAGGTCAGTTTGTTGAAGATGATGCATGAAAATTTACAGTCAGTTTATGAAAATATGTTTGATGCAGGAATAAAAACAAATTAAGAGCAGATTTGTTTAAACTACATTTTTTTATTATTTTCAATAGTACCAACATGGAAAACTTTTTTTTGCAAACCGTTATTGCATTAAACGTAAGATTGCGAGATCATTTTTATTCTTAATCATTGATTTAAACCATATACGAGTTGACAGACGAGAACCACTTGCGCCCACCTCTGACCTCTTCAGACCCTGCAGAGTGAAGACAGCCACGTCTGGTCTCTGTGACCTTCGTCCTGCAGCTCCAGCAGGACAGTCTGCAGGACATCGTGTCGCCATGCTGGACTCTCTGACAGCGGGCTCGCTCGGAGCAGATTGCTGCCTAATTGTGCTTTTCATGGCCGCTGTGAGCCGGGGGTTACACCCGGGCTGCATGTGGTCTGAGACGCGTCGCTGAAGGAATCCAACCTCGCAGGGTCTCATTGATCCACCAAAGCAAAGGTCACCGCAGTTCTGCATGTGCTGGCTGAATGATGGCCACCTGAGGTGCACTGGGAGGGGTGCTCACTTTTTTATCATCAACTTTTTAGCCTTTGAGCGTTTTTTAGCGTATACTGTATAAACGCTCGGCAACAGATCTGATTTAGTTTGCCTCTTCTGCTTCCTTTTTCCCCCCGTCTCTGTGTGTTTCTTCCCCTCCAGCTCTCCACCAGCCAACCCCTGCTATTTTCGCCCCACACACATCCGCTGCTGCACTTATCCAGCCTCAGACGGCTGCTGGCTCGACAGCTAAACAGATTATCCGACAACAGAGCACCTCTCCTTCTCTCTCTCCTCCTCTCTCCGTGCACTCCTCCTCTAGCTGTTGGTCCTCGGAGGCGGAGGGGCCCAGGCTCTCCACTAGCCGGGCTCTTTATTGAGGCGTCTATGGGGCTTTATGCTGCCAGCGCTCGGCCTTGCCCCCGCTGTCATCAATCATCTTCAGCTCCGGGGCTGCTATCACTACCAGACAGGCGGCCAATCACAGCCTTCCAGGAAGTTCTATAGGAGACGGAGAGAAAAGCAGAGCAGAGGAGGGAGAAAGGATCAGTTTGTGTCTGTTGCTGTCTCATTTGACTGACGTCGTCTGTAACGTGGGTGCATGCACCCGCTTCGGATGTTATCAACCATTAAATGGCCATCAGTTATTATCATCCCCATTCGTAGCGGTCAGATTGCCCCTCCTGTACCTCCTAGGAGGTTTAAAAGTACGTTGTCACCGTTACAGCAGGCTCCGTCTTTAGCTACGTGGTTAGGTTTAGAGTAAAGTGTCTTGGGTTAGGTTTAGGGTTGGTCCTCGTGGTCACCCGGTTCGGATGTTATCAGTCCATTAAATGGCCCCTATCATTTATTATCACCCCCATTCCTATCGCTCAGAATGCCCCTACTGTACCTACACTGTAAAAAAAAAATCCATAAAAAAGCAGGTAAATGTACTGTGGAAGTGTGAAGGAATTTTCCGTTATCATTTTTTACAGGGGTTTCTCCATTTTTTTTTCTTCGCGCAAAGCACCCTGGGAACAAGAACCTTTGAGAAGAAGCACGAAAGAGGACTCCATTAGCTGGCACCCTAGATTAACAGAAATTTATGTAAATTATACATTAAAAACTGTTAAATTACGGGGGAAAATCCGTTTTAGGGTTTACGGAAATATCTGTAAAAAAACTGAGAATGTACTGGCAGAAAATAAAAAAATCCGTAAAAAACGGAAAATGTCCTGGTAATTTTCTGCCAGTACATTCTCCGTTTTTTTTACAGATATTTCCGTAAACCCTAAAACTGATTTTTCCCCGTAATTTAACAGTTTTTAATGTATAATTTACATAAATTTCTGTTAATCTAGGGTGCCAGGTAAATGGAGTCCTCTTTCGTGCTTCTTCTCAAAGGTTCTTGTTCCCAGGGTGCTTTGTGCGAAAAAAAAAAAGGAGAAACTAGGGATGTGCCGATCAGGTTTTTTGAAACCGATACCGATACCGATCACCTATGTGTGACGATCACCGATACCGATCAAAAAACCGATTGCCTATATGTGAGCCGATCACATAAACCGATCACCGATCAAATGGCTTACCTGTAATTTATGAGTGCTGCTTCTGGCTACAAGATCTGAATCTTGTAGCCAGAAGCAGCACTCATGTTATTTTCAGAACCATAAAATCACCATAATTCAGACAAAAACATATTTTTACTAATTTATTTCAGAGAACAAAGTAAATAAAAGTAATTATCAACTGCATTATCAAAGAAAAATGTTTACCTTACTAACTTTCAATAAAAAAAAAAGTTTTTTTATTGTTTTTAAAAAAAAAACACATCTATTACTTCATATAAAAAACTAAAATACCCCATTTGCTACTTAAAGCTGCACTGTTGGCTGTTTTTACAAATGGCTTTATAAATACGTTAAGTATCATTATTATTATTTTTAAATAATTTCGTGCTTTTTTGAACAACTTCCTGCGGGAACCAGGTGGCGGTAATGCGCTTAATATGAGTTCGCCAACCGCCATTCAACTCTATAGAAGAAGAAGAAGAACCAGGAAATACCGCCTCCGCCATTTTACATTCATTAGTTCGGCAGTCGGCTTTTGGAGGACTGTTTCTCCCATAAGAGGATGCCTCATACGGATAAATTAACTGGAAACACTCCTCTGAACTCTGTGAATGTCTCAGGACTGGAGCAGCAGCTGCGATCACACCGCCGAGCGTTCCTACAGCGCCGCGCGAGACCAGCAGCTCATGGTATGAGCTAAGGCTAACATGCTAAACCGGACCTGCAGCAGACAGCCGGCTTTGTGCGATCAGAGGTTCCTGGAGCTCGCCTCGATGTCGGACTGGAAGCAGAAGATATCGGGGGACACCCAGCTAACTTGGAATAACAAAGCCGACAGCCTTTTTGAAGCCGCAGCTAAACTGGACTGCCCGTAACTGCGCAGCGGACTCGGTGGGGCTGCTCGGTGGAGCTACATGCTAACAGGTGTTGATGTTATGGGGGCGCTGGCAGACGGCTTTTGGTAAGTTATTAAAACGTATTAAAACATTTTAATGACGAATTAGGTTTGTTGTGTTGAAGGACTTCGTTGAACTTCCTCCACGAGGTACTTTTTCGTCGCACGTTTTGCAGTTAGCAAACTTCGCATCACAGGCTCTGTGATCGGTAATTGAAGGCAAAAGCCGATCACATCCGCTTTAATGATTATCGGTGACGATTGATCGGTTTCCGATCGATCGGCACATCCCTAGGAGAAACCCCTGTAAAAAATGATAACGGAAAATTCCTTCACACTTCCACAGTACATTTACCTGTTTTTTTACGGATTTTTTTTTAAAGTGTAGGTTTAAAGATACGTTGTCACCATTACAAGCAATGACAGCAGGCTCCATCTTTAGCTACCTGTTAAAGTTTATAGTAAAGGGTCTTGGTTAGGTTTAGGGTTGGTCCTCTGGGTCAGGTTTAAGGTTAGGTTGAGGAAAACGGTTACATAAGCTGAAAAAACAAAAACGCTACACTTCCTGGTTGACGGAAACACGTTGCCTACTCACAGCGATTATAACGCTGATAACGTTCTTTTCAACATGCTAGTAGGTAGTAGGTTACCTAGTCTCCGCTACGAATGGGGATGATAACAGTTGATAACGCCCATTCTATGGACTGACAACATCCGAATCCGCTGGTGTATCTCAAATGTGATGGGTTAAATGCATAGTACTATTTTCTCATTGTACGGAAACATACAATGATGTCAACACAGATGCACAAAGCAGGATGTTTGAGAAAAGTGGAGTGTGCTCTATTCACACAGGGAGAGCTGTTGGTCAGGCTACATCGTGTTGCTCTCTAAAATAGTTACTGAATCAAGTGTTTACAAATGTAGACGTTTAACAACCAGTTAAAATACACCAGAATGCAGGAATTGGAATCTACTTTATTTAAAATTTTCTTTGGAAAGGA